>OY365818.1:7561157-7563657 GCA_959347315.1 Bimastos eiseni
AATTAAACCATATTATAATAGGATGCTGGTTGCTCAACATCTGCGCATTGCTTTATACGAAAGAGAATTCATGTCATTGTTATCGATAATTGTGTTATTATTATTATTATTCAAAAATTTTAGGCCTACTGACATCTTATTGCAACGTATGCTGTTGACGTCTTTAAGGTTATTGAAGTATTTCACTTCAATTCATACAACGTTTATTATAATCTGTTTTCCTTCTGTTTTCTTATTATTGATTCCGTTTCTGGAAGGTTGCTGATACGGCGCTATTTGACAGTTATTACAGGTTCATGAAGTTTTTCAATTCATTTGATGATACGTCTGTAATCCGTTTTCTTTCGGGTTTCTTGTTATTGTCATTTATCGTGTTGTTATTAATCATGTCTAGGTTTAAATACATAATTGTCTGCACTCTCAAGCATGTGAACCTACAACAGAACATTGTTCTGGCTGGTCTTCCCTGTGCCGTGGTGGTGCGTTTAGATCGCGTTCTTCGCTCTGCGGCCAGGCTTAGTGGACATATACCTAAATTTTCACCGGTTTCAGCTTATATGCGCGATGTCCTTCCTGGCTACCGGTTCAACAGCGCATTACTTTCCGCATTGCGACACTAGTTTGGTAGTGTCTCTCTGGTTGTGCGCCATCCTACTTGACTGAACTGTGACGTCCGGTGTCTGAACTCCTTTCGCGTAGAGCTCTGCGCTCTTCTGCTAAAGGCGAGCTTCTGGTGTCCAGCGCCCGCTCGTCGCTAATGCTGCGTCGAGCTTTCTCAGTGGTTGGTCCGTCCACCTGGAATGGGCTCCCGTTTGGCCTCCGTCTTCCTCCTTACAATGATCTACCTACCTTTTGTAAGCTGCTAAAGTCATTTCTTTTTGGCCGTGGCTGGGCTGGGCTGGGAGCACCTCTGAGTAGTTTCCATTGAAGAGGTGCTATATAAATTATCGAAATGAATGAATGAACATGCTTAGTTTTGGACTGATGTCCGCCAGCAAATTCAGGATCAAAATGGTTCCACGACCAAAAAAGATTGAGAAACGTCGTACTTTAGCATGATGAATTGACAAACATTGTTAGCCTGTATATCAGCGAACAATGTCTCAAGACCCCGGTAACTGTTCTGCGCTGTGTACTTGTAAAGAGTATAAAGAAGTCTATAGACTTTTTTTTCGTTGCTGGTCATGCATTTAGACTATATACATGTATACCAAGCATTTCTGAGGGATAGGCCTAAGTTAATTAAATAAACTTCACACACGCACGCACACACACACACACAGGGATGAGTCTTCTCTGGCCAAAGATTTCGCCGTCGCACTAGCGAAAACTACAGTAAAAATTTTCTCGCGCATGCGCAAAAAGCCGTATTCATATTGTTCAAAATATTCGTTTTTCATTCAAGAATTTATGGGGGCCTCTTCAAGAAGCATATTATACGCAGAGGTTATATATAAATACAGTTAGGGTTAAGGCTAGAGGGCTATGCTGAGGGTTGTGGTTCTATCGTAAGCCTACGCTTCGTTAATAATTTGTGCAGACCCAATACGATATATTTCTGAATGAAATTTATTTTGTATTGATGGCTAAGAAAGAATGAATGATGGTGATAATGATGACAGCGACGTAGATGAAAAACAATAAAATGACGATGATGAAGACGACCGTGCAGACAACGACGATATTTGGTGATGACTGTAGTTGTAATGATGTCACGACATCGACGACGGATAAGGCTCAGCTTTGCTGCCCCTGAAGGAATTCGCATCTGGAACGATTGCGCTAGCTTCCTCAACGTCAAGGGCGACTGCATTGGAACAGCGGCAGAGTTTACTCTAGCACTACGTGACTCCAATCGCTCGCCCTTCCTGTTCTTTCTTCCACTTCCACTTCCGTCCGTCCGTCTGTCCCTTTCTGTTTGACCATCCGTCTGTCACTTCCTGTTCTCGGACAAGAAACCGAAGAACTTCTTCTGCAGCGGCCATTTTGCAGTAAATCGATTGTGACAAAACGAACTAAGAAAAGGCAGTAAGAATCTCTTCTGCGAAACTTCTTTTGGTTCTTAAATAATTGATTTCGGGACTTGCGCATCTCGGGTTGACTCTGGTGTTGCCTGCTTGCGTTGAAGGATGCTGACGTAAAAACAACAACGGACTGTCATTCATTTCATTCCATTTATTGTCAATTTGTTCTCAGTAAAATGGAATAACATGCAGAATTGTTTCAACAACAGAAAGGCGCAGGCAGAACCAGTCAAATGCATGGTGACAATAAAATTTTAAATAGAGAGATTGTAGGATTCGTTATTTCTACACGTGAAGCAATGAGATAGGGTCAAAATGGTGTGCAAATTGTAGTAACGGTGGATATCCCTTAGGACCTTCCCTTGTAACTTACCATTATTCGATGATTATTAATTTCCTATTTTACATGTTTATTATGTTACAAGTCATTGAGTCAGTTGATTTGGTTTTGTTACAATAAAATTATCGTTATCGTT
>OY365818.1:7571157-7583657 GCA_959347315.1 Bimastos eiseni
AAACTGTTGAGCAGACGGTGAGAGCCGACGATGGGGCGAATTAGGGTAGTTATCAGTTGAAATGATTTGCCTTGAGCGGCGTCGCCTAAAAGGATACGATTTATCGCCGCGGTGGACAGCACGTTACGACTTTCCTACATATCTCAATCGCACTTGGTTGGGTTACAATTGCTCGTGAAGGAACTGGAACAGAAGAGCAGATATGAGTCGCTCTATCGATATTTTAAGGAAAACAGATTCGACCCTTGAGGACAAAGTGTTGTTTTCGCGAGCCCAGGTCCTGAGATATTTCCATCGCCGCTATAATTCCTGTAGCCAAACAAAGTGAAAACCTTAATAGCAGAGAACCCGAAACGATTGTCGTCTTGTTGTCAAGCAGTCGAAACGTGAGACCTGCGCTTAGTATACACGGCGTGTGGTGTGTACGTGTCGAATTCGCAGGCTGCTGAAGTATGGGTCTACCGCTCGCCAGGCCAATAGGATCGAGGCTTTCGTATCGATCGCAGGCAAGGCAACGGTAAAGACCGTGTCCACGACGGAGACAGACAGAGGCAGAGACGAAGATAGGGACAGAGGTAGAGACAGTTACAGACAGAGAGACAGACAGACAGAAACAGAGAAAAGACAGAGACAAACAGAAAGGCGAATAGACAGACAGATAGTCACGTACAGATAGTCATGACGGAGAGAGACAGAGACAGACAGATGGAAAGGCAGACATACAGGCAGAGAGAGAGAGAGACAGACAAGGCCGAGAGAGAGAGAGACAGAGACAGACAGACAGACAGATATTCGGACAGACACAAAAACTTGCGATGACAATGCTCTTTTTATTAGAAAGACACACTTCACGATGACTGTGAATGACGTAAGTCGAACTATGACCTTGCTCGACTCTTGGTTGTTGGTCAGGTTGTCGGAGAGAAAGAAAGAAAGGCCTTAGTAAGCTGTTTAACGATTTATGGTCATGTTCGAACCGTTTAGGGGTCATATACGTCATGGCGTTAATGCTGCTTTTCCCGAACCCTAAGGATGGTAGATTAACGTCTGGGCATTTTTGTAGGGTGGCTTTTATTTAAGAGATACGAATCACGGTTCATGCACGGCACCATAGCTGGTGTGGTTCCTATTCTACACTGTGGTGAAAATAAGGATCTCACTTAATAACTTCAGTGAAGACTAAGCAGAGTGAGTTCCGCACGCATGCGCTATATGAAAACGTGCGCAGTTGCGATGACGTTTAGGGTAGATGTGTAACCCTTTAGGGCCTTGAGTACGAAAGGAGCACAATGAGGAATTAAAACAGAGAGAAGAGGACAGGCACAGATATGACAAGAAGACCAGACAAAGATCGAGAGAGTAAGAAGAAAAAGTAGACAGACAGACAGACAGAAATAGATAGATAGAGAAATAGAGAAATAGATAGATAGAGAAATATAGAAATAGATAGATAGAGAAATAGAGAGATAGATAGATAGAGAAATAGAGAAATAGATAGATAGAGAAATATAGAAATAGATAGATAGAGAAATAGAGAAATAGATAGATAGAGAAATAGATAGATAGAGAAATAGAGAAGTAGATAGATAGAGAAATAGATAGATAGAGAAATAGATAGATAGAGAAATAGAGAAATAGATAGATAGAGAAATAGAGAAATAGATAGAGAAATAGAGAAATAGAGAAATAGATAGATAGATGGACGGACGGACGGACGGACAGACAGGCAGCCAGACAGACAGAACAGAACAGAATACAATAGAACAGAATGGACAGACAAAGAGAGATAAATAGAGACATAGACAGCCATACAGAGACAGACAAATACATATTCAGATACAAAGACAGAGACAAAAACGGAGACAGAGTCGAAGTCAGAGACAGATACAGAGACATAAACGGATGCTGACGATCACGTGACATGAGAATGGATAGTAAACACGAGACTCGGATCGAAAGGGATCGTTTCATCTTCGACAGCCTTTTATGAGATGGGAAGACGACGCGGTTCTGCAATGGTACGGAACATTGAAGGGTTGTTAAAGGTCGACCCTCTTGCATCGGTCGACTGGGGTGGTACGACAAGACGCAAGACGGATCATGTTTGATCGGCAGGAATAAGCGATCAACACTTCAACTGCAGCGTCTCTGACCTTTCATTCAATTGAACCACAAGATGAACGTGGACTATTTCACTCGACAACAGTACAGAAAAAGAAGAGCTGTCTATTAAGTTAGACTGTTAGATAGAGAGACAGAGACAGAAAAAGAGACAACCAACAGTTGCTTGGCTAGTTGCCTTTTAACGTCACTCTGTCACGATCGACAAGGATCTTCAGCGTCGCCCTCCTACTGTCTTCAGGCTTGAGACTGGCTCGGCCAGAGTGGGCAGCATTACGAGCGGCGGCTGAGGTTGCCAATGATATGAAGTGTTAGTGGAGTAGAAGAGAACCACTGGAGGGTGAGTTATTGAGAGTACGTGTGAGAGGAAGGAGAGGGGTGAAGATTCGAATTAAGAAATAGACAGAGAGAGAGAGAGACAGACAGACAGACAGACTAACGAACGACGGACGGACAGGCAGGCAGACGGAGAGACAGGGTCAGTGATGGAGACAGAGACAGAGATAGATACAGAGCAAGGAACGGGAACAGGGACAAGAAAAGAGACAGGGTCAGAGGCATCGACAGACAGAGATAGACAGAGATAGAAACAGAGACACAGACACAGACAAAGACACAGACACAGACAGACAAAGATAGGGGCAGGGACAAAAAACAGAGAGACCGCCACGGAGAGAGCGAGGAAGTGAGACGCAGAGATATGCCAGTCACGTGACGCAAGGTCGTTTCCGCAATTAGCCGGATGCGGATCGTCTGACGGACGTACGAACGGAGGAAGACTGTATTTACTTGTGGCTGATCAACGATGCGATTATCCGACGAAGATGACGGAAGAGAGGAAAGGAAGAGAGGAAAGGAAGAGAGGAAAGGAAGAGAGGAAAGGAAGAGAGGAAAGGAAGAGAGGAAAGGAAGAGAGGAAAGGAAGAGAGGAAAGGAAGAGAGGAAAGGAAGAGAGGAAAGGAAGAGAGGAAAGGAAGAGAGGAAAGGAAGAGAGGAAAGGAAGAGAGGAAAGGAAGAGAGGAAAGGAAGAGAGGAAAGGAAGAGAGGAAAGGAAGAGAGGAAAGGAAGAGAGGAAAGGAAGAGAGGAAAGGAAGAGAGGAAAGGAAGAGAGGAAAGGAAGAGAGGAAAGGAAGAGAGGAAAGGAGTCCCCGTTCCTCTTTGGGTTCGATCGATGTGACAGGTTACGAGAGAACACGGTCAGAGTAATCGCTTACAGCACTCCAACCAATCCCGAGGAACCCTCACACCTTAGGGTAGAGACAGACAGACGGACAGACGGACGGAGGGACGGACTGACGGACGGACAGACGGATAGATAGATAGATAGATAGATAGACAGACAGGCAGGCAGGCAGCCAGGCAGGCAGGCAGGCAGGCAGGCAGCCAGGCAGGCAGACAGACATGAACAGACAAACAGATAGAAGGCAGATGAATAGACAGACAGACAAACAGAGAGACAGAGATCGTTAGACAGATAGACGGACAGACAGAACGAAAGTGACAGTGACATGAACTCAGACGTACACAATTTCCTGATCAGTACACCGCAAAGGGTAACTCGCATCGGGTGAAGGCTGACATTTGATTGATGTCACCTTCGTCAGATTCTAATGCCAGCGAGTTTGCGACGCTGATTGTCAATAAATTCCTGATTTCTACCATTCGTCAAGCGTAATCCTTCCTCGAGTACTGAGTAGGGGTCTTCTGATCTGTTTTTTATCGTCTGGCTAACGTTGGCCTCATCTTCATTCTTCTTTAGCGCATCGATAAAGCATTATTATTATCACGCGTTTATCAGGCGCTTTTTTAGAATGAGCAAGGATCAATTGATGTGCAAGGCAGTTGTATTGTATTTATGTATTGTAATTTTTATTTATATAGCGCCTCTCACAAAGTAACCACACAGAGAGGTGCTCTCTGCACTAGCCTGTTTAACGTAATTTTTAACGAGTACTGTCACACCAATTAACAAAACAGTGTTCAGTAAAACTGAAAGAGTCGTCAGTGGTGGATCCAGCCAACGAATTGCCTTCAACAGCTGAAAGATGGCAGATGGGTGTCTAGAGTGAATTATTTGCTCAGGGTACATGTATACCTGGTCCCTAAGCGAACTATGATGTTGCAGCTGTTCGATGGCTCGAGTGGCCGACACCGAGGCTTTCGTCTTTATAGTCCTACGCTCTCCTTCCCACAAATTCTGAAATGTGTTACGCGTAAGCTATGCGAAGGGCACCAGCTTATTCACGAGCGCCGCGTCGCGTCAATTGCATTGTCCAAAGTGGTAGACACAGTTTAAAGAAGATCCGAGTCAGGTTGCAGAAGGGTCAGAGGAGGCAGAGTACCTTGTTTCGTAATCACTTCATGGTTGCCATGACAGCCACGTTGGCTGGGTCTAATCAGTTAGCTGGCCACCAATGGTGCAACGATATTGACACAATTATGTTTGGCGATCTGTCCAGACAGCGATATCTTTATAGGCATCGAGTGTCTGATTAAGCGAGATACTACTAACTTAAAAGAATAACTGCACAAATGATTGAAAGTCTGGAGAAGATGTTATATGAATCACTTGAATCAGTTAAACTTAATATCGCCTCTTCAAAAAATCAGGCAACATGCTGTTAAATGTTCTTTCAACGAGTGTTAGAACAGTTAGCAAAACAGTGTGTGCAGTAGGCTAAACGAGTCACCAATGGTTGGCCCAGTCACAATTCCCGTCAATAGCTGATAGATGGGATAATATAGATCTATGTTCGTGGGAAGTCAAGTTAGTTATGGATCAGCACAAGTTTTTAATCGAAGAGAAGAAAGCGATGAGGTATACTGACTAAGAAGGAGCTGGAAGAAGAGATGGAGGAAGATGATAAGGAGTTAGAGGAAGAGAAAGAAGAGTGAGATATTCACTCCGTTCCTGTCACAGCTAGCAATGCTTTCTGTCTCCCGATTATTAATCTTCCTCCCCGTACATTATTCTCTGCATTCTCCTCCTTCACCTCCGTCTTAGTCTTCTCATTCTCTTCCTCCTCTTCCTCCTCGTGCTCCTCTTTCTCCGTCTTCCTTCTTCTTCTCATGCCTACCTCTCCGCCTTCTCTCATATCCTCTCCATTCTCATCTTCTTACCCTTCTACCTTCTCATCCTCTCTTTTCTCCATCTCCTCAACCTTCTTCCACCACCTTCTCCTTCTCCTTTTCCTCTCTCGGTCTCGTGTTTTCCTTCCGGTTCTTCTTCTCTCAGGCCACCTCCTTCTTTATCTTTCCTTCTCCATCGCTTTGTCCTCGAGCCCGTGTATTTCAGTCGCATTCTTCATCCATCCTTCCTTCCTTCCTTCCTTCCTTCCTTCTTCTCCTCATTCCATCGAGATCGCATGTATTATTCGCCGGAGTCCAATTTTCATTAGTTCATTCTCTTTTTAAGACCGTTTCGGACAAATTGTATAAGCCTCCTCTATCGCCTTCTCTTGCTTTTCTATTCTTCCGTGGAACTCTTCTTCCACCCTCTACTCCTACTTCTCATTCATCTTGTCGCATTCTCTGCTTGCTCCTTTTTTCCCTCATTCTCGTCCCTTCGTCGATCTCTTATCATTCCATCTCTTCCTACTCCAAATTCTTCTCAGCCTCCTTTTCTGGTCTTCTCCTCCATCCTCTTCTCTTCCTCATCACCTAATACTCCTCATACATCTCCTCTGCCATCTCCTCTCTGCCTCCTTCATCTTCATTTCCATCCCAACAGTAGTCGACACTTTTGGCCTAAATTAAAAATTTTCAGTGACTTATTTGCATGCATTTATATTCTTTAAATTAATATAGCCTACGCATGCGAACTGTAATGTATAAACGCGGTGCAATGTAAGTAACTGTTCTAATGTGCATATGTGGTATAATGGTGTAGTGTAGGTATACGTTGTAACGTACGCAAATGTTGTAATGTACGCATTTGTTGAATGTGCGCAGGCGGTGTAACATACGCATGTGTTGAAATGTAGGCATATAGTACACTACACGCATGTGGTGAAATGATCTGATGCGGTCTGATGCTTGTACGTTATTTTCCATCTTCGGTAAGGGTTAAACTAATTACTGGTTTCTCTTAATCACTCTCTCAATCCTTAAAGAAGTTACTTTTCCCCCGAGGTTTTCGTGCTGAGAACACCTCTGAATTGTTATAGGCACTATATAAATCTAAAGATATGATATGATACAGAACTTAAATGTAAAGTAACACTGCTCTCTGCGTGCATGCGACGATTTATGTGATCCGTGTGATGCTGTAGTCAGGTTGGCATTGGATGGACGGGTGGATATTGGACACAGACGCTGCGTGCGAGTTTTCTTTGCCCTAAATGAGTATACGGTGTCCGTGGCTGTGTTCTTGTGTGTGTCCTGTCCTGTCCTTGTGTGTGTCCGTATCTGTGTGTGTCTGTGCGTATCCCTGTGTGTCCGTGTCTGTGTTCTTGTCTTATCGTGTCCGTGTGTCTGTTTGTGTCAGTGTGTGTACTCGTATGTGTGTGTTCGTGTGCTTGTCTGTTTGTCTGTCCGTCGTGTCATGCGGTTATCGTTCGGGGCCTGTGATCTGGCGATGGTCCAGATATAAGCATATATCTATTGATTTGGCTTCTGTCTCGGTCTCCTCCACCTCCTTCCTTCCTTCCATTGCGGCCCATGCATCTGTCGACTTACATAACGAAGGAAAAACAACACCAAGCATACATACACAAACATATCTTATGCACATGAAAGATACATTACATGCATAGTTATACACAATATTTACATTAAATAATTACATGCATAATTATACACAATACATGCCTCATAGATATATATTTGCAGTATACATATATATATATAATATATATTATATATATGCATTGCCTATATATAATATTTGAATATATATAAAATTATGTACACGCAATTGTCTAGGCTCAATTTGTCTCACAATCGCAGCAGATCGCGTATGTATGCCCTGCCCTTTCCATCATTGAAACTGACCATTCTTCTTCGTTTTCTTTTACTTCAGATCTTGAATATTATACCATTATTATCATCGAGAGGCTGACTTGCTCAGCCAGGTCATTCGAGCTTTCTCGACCCTGTTAAGGGCCCGGAGACTGCCTGGAAATCTTGAAATTGCACAGTCCTTCACGATGTTGAACACTGTCTGTTCATCGCCACACTCGCACAAGGCCGACATGTTCTGGGACATCTGAGGAGATCAGTTCCACAGCGGTCGTGGTTCGTGCGGAAATGGTTTAGTGGCTGAAGGACGCGCATGGCTGGACCAATAGTTTGGAAGTCACTGGTGGGCTGTGGTTCCAAGTTGCTCTGCAGCCTGGAATCGGAGTTCATCTCCACTATCTGGTGAATTCAATCTTGCTGGGTTGGATCATTAGCATCCCTGGGTGCACCAAGTACTCAGTACCTGGTACTGACGGGGAGTGCGACGAGAACCCTTATCCGAAACTCCCCAAAACTCTTGATTAAAAGGGTTCAACGCTGAAATGCACTCAAAGTCACTCAATGCGATCTCCTTATCCCTGTTCGATATTATCAATTAATATCTAGTTAATATCATGTATAGAATATATGAACAAACGTGTAGTAGTTCCAAAATATAATTAGTGTCATTGCCTTTTTGCTTCGTAACATTCCCACGTGGCCCTATCGAGCGGGATCATCCGCGCTAATTGGGTCTTCTGCGTAATCCGATAGCAATTGTAAAGTGTATAATTGTCATTTTTTTCTTTCTGTTCATTCCTTATTGGAATGCCAAATAAACTTTGATTGATTAATTGATTGATTGATTGATTGATTCATTTATTTTTTGATTGATTGATTGATTGAGTACCCAGTTTACAAGAAATGAAGCAAACGACCTACCTTTTCTCACAGATCGAATTCTTCTCTTTCTACCTTCAAGAAATGCATCAAATTCATTATTTATAACTTGCTTTCATTCTCTGGGTTTCTATCCGCGTTTCACCTGCATGGCGATTCTATGGGACCTTACTAAGAGTATTGACGGTTTCGTAAAATACAATAAAGTCAGCAGTGGCGATGGTGATGAGGGGAGGTTGTTATGGTAGAGATGCTGGTGTAAATTGGTCGAGTTGGTGGTGGTGGATGAGGTGTTGGTGGTGATATCAGTTGTCATATAATTATATGTACCATTAGACAAATCGCTTTGTCCCACCTGCCATCAATAGGCGACATATTGAGACTGTCGGTTTTAAGTTTGTATACCTGAACACAGGCGATGGCATAGACTATTTATATTAACAGTTGGTACACATTTTGTCTGCACTAAAATATATTAAAATCTCAAAGACGCATGCATGGGCATGTTTAAATAAATTTAATATTTCATTATAGATGTACATCTATGATTTATTTCGTTGTATTGTCTTACATTCACAGCAATCTGTAGTACAATAACTATAGGCCTATGCAGGGCATTACAAGGTTTGCAGATATATGCATCTACATGCATACATACATACATATGTATAAATTTATATATATATTTTTTGTGTATATACATATATATGAAGGTTCATGTATTATACGTTATGTATGTGCATATATATATGTTGCATATATATATATATAAATTAATGATATAGGTGTTTGCGGCTGATGAAACCGTAATACAAGCATTTGAGTTTCTGTAGATTGCATCATATGAATATATTAGCAATTGATTATAACAGATGATGTATCACAGGCCAGTAATTTTAAGCCATTGCAACAACGGTCGATAGAGCTCCCTCAATACGTACATGTGTTATACGTATGTAGACAGCGTTAAGGTCACATCTGTTTCCGAGTATGCATGCACATCTCATGCAAAGATCTCGTCTGGGTCGCAATTCGGTCGAGTATTAACTCCGCGCAATGGACGAAGGGTTGTATACGGACGGATGGCGTTATTCTCTGCAATCTGGATTTATGTCGATATGACGGTCAGTTGACTGGTCTTGTTGTCGTTCTTCTCATGCATTTCAAGTCCGATAAAACCCACTAAGTGGGTTGTATGTGTGTGTGTGTGTGTGGGTTGTATGTGTGTGTGTGTGTGTGGGTTGTATGTGTGTGTGTGTATGTGTGGGTTGTATGTGTGTGTGCTTGTGTGTGTGTGTGTGTTTGTGTGTGTGTGTATGTGTGTGTGTGTATGTGTGTGTGTGTGTATGTGTGGGTTGTATGTGTGTGGGCTTGTGTGTGCGTGTGAGTGTGTGTACTGTGTATGCTTGATTATCGTCAGTTGACTGGTGTTGATATATCATTCTTCTGGTGCATTTCATACAAAGTGCTCTATATGCATATATATATATATGTGTGTGTGTGTGTGTGTTTGTGTGTGTGTGTGACAGTGTGCGGGTGTTTCAAAGGTTAGAGTGTATGTGTGTACGTGTGTGCACAATGTATATTTGCGTGGGCTAACTGTGGGTGTGCTACGTTACAATCGACGCAATAACTAATCCAGTCAGCTACATTGGCTAAACGTGTAGAGCGTATTATAAACATGTAGGCCGCGCGTCTCATACGCCTCTGTGTCGAGGAGCTTGCGGTTCGCGATTTACTGGTGGTAGTTGCAGTTTTACGACACTGTGTGATAACAAAGATCATTAGTGTCGCCCTCCTCCTTTACCCAGGCTTGGGACTGGCACTAACAGTGTGCAAGCAGTGGCAGCGCTCGCGGTTCACTTCCCGATGCTGGGTTGTTTCAGAAGTTTAAACCTCTGGCTATATCTACAAGGGAACCTTAAATGGCGTGGCGTCCACTCAGAGGGCAGTGGGTATGCCGAAAAAACTCATCCGATCAGTGCTTTGAAAAATGAGCAGGGTCGATGCCATAAAGAAAGGTGTATTTACAGTTAAATGGGGAGGGGTGATGGAGCAATGGTGACACTTTGGCCGTGACAAGCATACTAGACGGAAATCCGTTGGTTGGTTCCACGCTTGTGTGTGGGTCAACGATTGGTGACTCTTTTAGCTGACTGTGCATTGTTTTGCTAGCTGCTCTAACACTCATTGAAATAACGCTTAACATCATGTAGTTAGCTCAGAGATGTGCTGAGTAGATTTCTTAAGGAGGCGCTATATCAAGTTTCATTGTTTAAACGACTAAAATAAAATCGAACATGAAGCTGGATCGATTTCCGCAACCGTCTTTAGGGTTGACTCGGTCTCTTTTTCATGCTTCGTGGGTTTTTCGTTCCTGCGAGAATATGACAGTTCGATTCAATTCAATATTCGTTCAATCAAAATCAAGCTGACAAACCGCAACTTAATTTACAGAGTTAAATTTAGTACAATATATGCGCCAGAGTCAGTCACCTAAAGTTCTTCTGTAGTTCCCCCTTAGTGGACGACTTTGTTGTTGTCTGAGGATTCTTTGCAAGATGATTGGCCAATCAATGAACGAGATGAGGCAGTGAAAGCCATCAGGGCGGCTCTATGCAGCATTTATTTTAGATCCATACAATAGTTGGTCCAATATGCATATATATATGTATATATGTATATATGTACATGTGTATATGTTGATCCTATAAGCAAAGGCCTACCATAGTTGGTTCCTCTGTTTGAGATAGCACTTCCTCTGACCTGCGTTCTCACCTTTGGGCTCTGTCTAACGCTTTTTATAAACATTCCTTTTTGTCGTGAAATTGGTCACGAGCGCCGCTGAATAGCTATCCTAAAGGGGCGCTATATTATTTCTATAGATAGATAGATATGCGTACGCAAAATGCGTTTTATGAAGTGTCGATAAAAACCATGTATCTATACATGTTATATATATATAAGTTATATATACATATCTTCATTCGCACATATCTGTGCATATGCATAAGTGCATATATGTATATATATATAGACATTAATACAGACATGCATACATAAAGACAACATAAATACACAGATACATGCAATAATACATACATATATGCGTACATAGTATTACATACATAAAATACACAGGCATATGCATACATACGCACACATACACGCCCGCATAAGACCAGACGGCATCATTTGGAAGGCATAGCCAGGGTTAGGTTCGTGACGATCGGAATCAAGCTGTATCCTCTGTGATGATAGTCTGGCGTTTGCTTGCATGAACAACTCCCATCAATATTGTACTCCACTGGGATGTCTCCTTAGTGTGTTCTTCGGCTCTGAACTGAAGGCTCGTTTGTTTTAACTCTCTTCCATTCCTACATAACAGCTTCTCGTTCCCTTTCGCTGACGCATAGGATTTCAACCTGGTTTCTGCACGGCTTGCGATATTTCAACAGGATTCATCAGGAACTCTATAGCGTGGGCTTAGCGGTCTAACTGCACTATCTGTCTAACTGCACTTTCAAATCGAGTTAAAGAGTAATGTCTGGTAATTAGTTTTCTTCTTTGCAGGCGATAATGTCCTGATTGAAGCCACTCTCTTCTGCATACTGGCTGATAACCGTTGATAAAATCAAGGTATAGAGAAATTGCTTAAAATCGGAGATAAGCCTAGAAAAATGACTAGAAAAGTAGAAAAACCAGTTAACATCTGAGAAGCACCGAAGTGCTTCGGTGCACGACGCACGCACGCACTCATACACACACACATACATATTCCACACAATTCTTGTAATAAGCTAATCGTAATTAACTGAATAATTAATTAATTAATTAATTAATTAATTATACGCAATTATAACGCACTAATTGTCAGCATAGCTGATAAAAAATCTCTTTCGACATTAACGTATTCGTGGTAGTTAAAAGTCGAGTCATCAGGCTCTAAGCAGCAATCGTTAGGATGGATGTGGAAAAAGTGTCGTACAGAATAGACTAATCTGTCGTACGGCTGACCTTCAGTCCACAACCATAGACCTCTGCCCTCATCCATGTCAATCGTTTTGCAAGCGTGGTCGTCGTGGCTTCCCGGGTGAGTGGCAGAGTGTTTGAGGAGATGTTGAGCTAGGAATTGCCTCCTTCTTAAACCGATATATCCGGTCAGCTGTTTGTCGGACAGACTAAGTCGTTGCCCCTTCAACGTCTCTCTGTATTTGCCACCGCACGACGCCAAACTCGCGTTAATACTCGAGCAAACACTCGTGGGAGAAATTGGATATTAGAAATGCTTGATGTGCAATCCCGTTCCCTTGGCTGTTCTCCCTAATGCGTTCTCCCACCCGTCGCTATTCCTTCATCCTGATGTCGCCCTGTCTTTCCTACAGACCACTACATGGAGTACATCCATCTAGACGCTGGCATTTAGCACGACCCATCATGTAGATGTCGTAGGGTTGAACTAAGCCTTCTGAATTGAGCAATATATCTTGACTATATAGTCTTTAAGCACGAACCTCTGTGTATATGGCGCCAGATATTCT
>OY365818.1:7588657-7848657 GCA_959347315.1 Bimastos eiseni
ATAATTACGTCTTGCATATGACATACTACCTTCATGTATAGGCCTAATTATCATATAATGACCTCATGCGTATGCCAAACTGACAGAGGCGGCGATCTCGTCTGAAAGGTGGGGTTACACCCAATGAGAGGGGTAAGAAATGCGAGGGGGACAAACGTATAGCGTGTCCCATCTCTGTAAAAGGTGGGGGACAGGTCACCGTCGAACCCCCCGGGTAGCCGCCCATGAATACTGAGTGGTGGATACATAATTGGAGACTTGGTCTTGAGTTTTTGGGTAACAGGTCGACAAAATTGGGGTTTAGGGGACAGGTCTGAACAAATTTTATTTCTCAACTGATATATTTTCCTCTTTGACCTGGCCTGGGTCGGGACCGCCTCTGAATATTTATCTTGAAGAGGCGCTATATAAATTGCATTTATTGATTGACAGGAATGCAGCAAAAGGTTAGAACGATGGAAAACACTGCAGAAATTAAATTTTTTAATGAAAAATTGGGGATTTAAGTAACTCCATCATCAACTCCATCATCGCCAACTGAAAATTCAATCTGACAAGAATGCAGAAATGCTAACACGAGTGACAGTGAACAATAAAAGTAAAACTAGAAACAATAGCATACTGGTAAATATATTTTTATATAATGATCTGGGGAGAAATTATTGAGTTCTCTTTGTATGTGCGCCACGCTCTCAGTGTGCAATGAAGGGACCTCGCGAATGGGGCAAAGTGGACATTTGAACAGACGCTGGCTGCTCCATTTGCCTCCCGCGTGTCACAGGTGCGCAGCTGGCTTATTAGAAATATCCGTGAAGTCGAGGTAATGAAGTTTCGCACGGCACTCGACAAAGACGCCCTCTATTCGTCTCCTCTGAATGCAACACTGATGAAGGCAGGCTGTTCAAATGCAGCCCATCCACCTCCGACAAGCATAGAATAAATATTAGCCTTAAATACCAAAACTACTTCTTCACAATCAACCACCGAGAATGTCGCTCTGTGGGGACTAATTAATCTGACTGTGGCTCGATAGATTGGAGATAGTCTCTCGGGTTTCCTCAATTCGTCTGTCCATCAGATTTGCAAGAGAAATAAATGAAGAATATATAAAGAATAGAAGCATGAAAGCATCCATCTATCCATGTTCCCCTTCTTCCTCCCTAACAACCTCCATAAGTACACGCATGGCGCGCATGCGTACATAAACAAATATTTTCATGTTTTGTGTTATTCCGAAATTTGATACCGCCCGTCTTCCAACATCTTTTGCTCAGAAGTGATACACACTCCTCGACGGCGCAATTGCAGTTGTACTGCAGAACAATTGTGCGCGAAGGACTTGCTCATGGTCCATACACGCTACACAGTGACGCTTCGTACGAGGTTCGAACCCGCTCACTCAGCACGCATTGAGCATTTCGGACCTACCGCCACTCTAACCAATCGGACACCGTACCAAACATGTGTATATTTTCACACATACATGCACGCCAGCACGCGTGTATCACTGCTTAAAAACAGATAAGAAATTAATTGTTTTATTTATCAACAAATATTCGGACAATCGATCACATAAATAATTTAATTAATCAGCTATTACATGAAGCGTATCGAATATTATAATGACCTGCATGCTGTTTTCTGTTCGTAGGAGCGAGGCCAAATGTGAAGAAAGTTATTTCAAACGGAACGAGATGCATACAGCCTTACCAAACCTTTACTTCAACTTTACCACGTCTTACCACACTTCGTCCGAGATGCCTGCCCTCGCCTTGTTATAACGGATTATCGCATCGTTAGACCCAGGCAAAGGGTAAAATGGAGAGTCTGAAGGAATGGAGCTGGAAGACATATTAAATTCACAACATACAGGTGATTCGATGTATGATAAATTAATAGCCAATGGATTACAGTGGCCAATAGATCATACTAATCTATGAATTACAATGGACCAAGAGATCATAATAACCCGTGGATAATAATGACCTAGGAATTATTATCTGACTTGATGTAAAATGACCAATGGATTACACCTAACCAAGTAAGCCAGACTGGTGGCATATCTGACCCAATGCTCTGCAACCTAGACCCAACCTTGGGAACGACCTTCACACGGAAGATGTTGGTTCAACCCGTGGATTACAAGGATCTATCTAAGGAAGCGGGTTCGATCCTGGATTAAGTTCTCGGATCGTATTCTGAAGAGAAAATATGACCTTCGATAGTAGAGTTCTATCGAATTCTACGTGTCCACTGTCCGTCAACCTATGCTTCAACTGGACCTTGAATAGCCGATTTAGATTCACATATTTGGTCGATTCTACCCTCAGTATACGCGAACATCCTTTGCAAGGATGATATTGAGAATGGTTTTGCGCAAGACGAACAAAATCGACCTTCACCGCCGTTATTGACCTTGGCCTAGTAGACGGGCCTTGGGTTGTAAGGATTAGTGTAAATCTCGGAGATTAGCTCTCAACCTAACTCGGTTATCGATCGAACGTTACTGCGACAGCTGGCGTTCGTCCTTGACCTCTACAGCCGTCCGTCCTTGACCCCGTCGGACGTGGACCGGCCATCTCTGATGAGTTCCATCTCTTCTCCACCGACGACGTCGATCGTAACCCTAGTAACGACTGCCACCCGCATCAGCAGCCACGGCAACAATTCCCCATCTCGAACTATCACCGATGCGATCGAGCCGAACACCACCTGGACTGGCCCCGACTGGGACGGCTCATCTACTGGTGGTAGCACCGCTGACCCGCCCGTTCCGCCGACGATCACGGCCCTGCTATGGCTCCCCTACGCCGTCTTCACGATCGTCCTTCTCGCCCTCATCGCCTTGTCCTTCGTCCGCTTCCACTGCCAGCGGGGCCACCAGTACCGCCGGCGCCAGGCCGAGCTTGCCGACAAACTCAACCCGAACGTCCAGGACGCCCTGCGACTGCTACCGCCCGACGCGTCCGGCGGGACGTCAGGCCAGGGACCGGTGGTCACCGGTGGCCCCATCTCTCGCCAACCGAACGGAGACGCCACCGGGGCCGACGTTCCCGAACACCTGAACCTGTTCGTGCAATACTCGCAGGTACACCCGAGCTACGAGCGGCACAAGGGAGAGGCCACGGGGGGAACGAGAAGGGAGGGAAATGGACCGACAACGACGAAGCGGACGACCTTCTCCCTACAGAATGCTCAAAAGTCACTTCCGGAATGCGGCGGCGGCGGCGGCGGCGCGAGGAAACAGTCTCAACGCGGCGGCGCTGGGGGCGTGGCCAACAACAAGCGACCTCTGCTGTTCACGTTCAACATCAACGGAAGCATGGTCGACATCCGGTGCGGGGAGGACGAGCGGACCAACACCTTCCGGTTGGTACCGGACGAGGAGCTGGCCGACTACGACTGTACGGAGGAGATCGACCTTGGCAACGGCATGGAAACGGTTGCTACGGCCGACGAACGTCATTACTATGGCAACGCGAGGAGCGGTAAGCGACACGCGGGCAACCATAGCAACGCGACCACAGGCGCGTCAGCCGGGCGGCACACGAACTGCCTGGGGGTCAACTATCATCACCTTCAGAAGCCCGGGGTCTATGCGGGTCACGGGTCCACGAGAACGGGTCACGAGCGGGTCAAGGACAGTTCGGAGGACGAGGAGTTGCTGCTCTGGAGGAAACACCGAGCCAGCTGAGTTGCTGCTCACTCCTTGCTCCGCTACTCATCCGGTTCCAGGCTCTCTCTCTGTTGCCATCCTTGGAGGACGGGTGCCTAACGTTCTGAGCCGATGGATCTACGCGTCGTTCCTTCGTTCTCTGCCTTCGATTCTCTTGAATATTCTTCTCCTCCCATCTTCTCTTTCCACGCTTTTATTCGTCAGTCGTATACCCCAAGGCTCATAGTATTCCAGTTCCTCCCACTTTGTCTAGTGTTTCTCACCTTCCTTAACTTCCTCCTCTCGTCTTCTTTATTCTCCACCTTCTCTGCCACCTTCTCTTCCCTGTGTTCTTCCTTCTCCCCTTCTTTCCCATCCTCCTTTCTCTCTCTTCTACTACTTCTTCCTCCTTCTCTTCCCCATCTCTTTTTCGTTTTCCTCTTCCTTTTCTGTCATTACTTCTCCCTCCTCAGACTACTTTCCTTCTGTTTCCTTCTTTTACATTCTACTTCCTCCGTTGCCTCCAACTCCTTCTGCTCCAGCTCCTTCTCCTCCTTCTACTCCACCTCCTTCTCTTCATCCTCCTCTGTATCTTCCTTCTTTACTTCCTTTTCCACATCACTATCCTGGTCGGCTTCCTCCTGCTTCTTCTCTTTTTCCTCTAATCATCTTTCTTCTTCTCACTCTCCTCTTTACCTCCCTCTTGACTCTCCTTTACCTTCTCCTATATTCACATATATCCTATGCACTCTTGCTCCTTCTTGCACTCTTCCTCATCTTCCTGCTCCTCCTCCTCTTCCTACTCCTCCTCGTTCACCTACTCCTCTACCCTCTCATCCCACTCCTCCCTCAGTCCTCGTATTCTCCCTCCTTCAGGCTCATCAATCCCAGTTCCTGGAAGCAGCATCCAGCGAACACCACCATCAGCAGCCAAGGCTACGTGGCAGCCACCTGTTTCTCTGACGTCAGTCTTTCGCAGTAGACAATTTATTCAGCGACAGGGCATCTCATCATGCCCAGACTCTGCATTCATACAGCTGTATATATGTATATACGTATATATGTATATACAAACTCGTACGTATTATATATATATATATATATTCTGCGCAATATATATATATAAATATACATATATATAATTATATATACGTATGAGATGTTACATATATATATGCATATATATATATAATTATATATGTTACAGTATCCTTTATATGTACAACTATGTACTTATTATGTGCATTATCTCTACGCAAGTCTTTGGCTCTAAGTGTATAATACACGCACCTTGTATACTGAACGTAACCGATGGCGCACAAGCACTCAATAATTATATATTCAGCGCTTGACAAATGTTTTTACCTGTGGTCTGTATGTAATCTGTTGTATATATTTGGATATAATATGTATTAATCGTGAATCTGTGTAGTCATTTGCGTGCGTTGAATGTTCTCGTCCTTTCACTAATGTGCGTGTGTGTGTGTCTGTGTGTATGGGTGTATGTGTGTGTAGGTGTGTGAGTGTGTTATGGACCTGCCATATGCGTGTATTTGCTAATTTTTTTATTGCCGTTGCATGGCTTACGCTTTGCCGCAGCCTGTTATAGCGCTTTATAAATCACAAGAATCATGCATCTGCTGATGAAAGAAGTGACGTAGTGGGTCTTTGCACGAGCCTTGATGATGATTATGATGATGACGACGACGACGATGATGATGACGGCGACGATGATGGGTATGATGATGAATTAACTATGAAGTCCTCCTACGGAACATATCATGACTGTAGTTGTTGATATCGTTTTGTTGTTGATATCGCAATTATTAAATCGCTGAACGCTTTCCTCTGTTTTTCTGTGTATACCGTTCGTAATTGCTAACCCGCCTCTTAAAGTTAATTATAGTAAATGTATTTATTGAATGAGAGAGAGGCATAGAGAGAGAGAGAGAGACAGAGAGAGAGACAGAGAGAGACAGAGAGAGAAAGAGAGAGAGGCAGAGAGAGAGAGACAGAGACAGAGAGAGAGACAGAGAGACAAGGCACAGAGAGAGACAGAGAGACAGAGAGACAGAGACAGCAAGAGGCAGAGAGAGAGACTGAGACAGAGAGAGGCAGAGGTAATACATAGTGTATAGTACATAAATATATATATAGAGAGAGACACAGACATACATACATACAGATACAGTGAGTCACAGAGATAGAGAGACAGACGAAGACAGAAACAGAGAGAAACAGAGGTCAATTAAGCTGGAGGAAAAACAGAGGAGCGAGTGATCTATACGACAGGCAGATCTCTCACTGCCTCTATTATGTGAATATCAGAGATTGAACTTTATGTGTCAAACCCATATTTATGCCACCGCTTCTTCTCAAAGACCTGCTCGACGCCCGTTTCCATGTGCGTGCCTCTGTATGCTTGATTCCTTGTATTGTTACCCGTCAGTTCGCTCGATGACATTACGGTAGTTCTGCCTACTGTTGCAATATCTACCTCTATGATTGCCACTACGACTTTGAGACTGTGAAAATGTGCGACGTATGCTTTCGTGTCTCTCTGTCTGTTCATTTATCCGTCTATCTGTCTGGCTATCCCTCTGTGTTGTATCTACCTGTGGTTGCATTAGACTCAATATACTGAGAATTTATCAAGTGTATTAAACCATCTCATTTCATTTGTTATATACTCAAGAGTCAATATATATTAATATACATATAATATTATGGATGTATGTAGGCTATATACAATTAGAGACCCGTGGTTTATGTGATTATGCGATTTCGTATATTTTCGCATAAATTGGCGGTTTTCGCATAAATTCAAAAATGTAAAGTTTTCGCAAATTATTGCATACATTTCAGAAATTTCGATTAGTGTCAACTATAATTGGCTTGTCCAGGCCATTTATTAGTCTATTGGGGCTATTGTTTACCCACCAGACGACGCGTTGAGGACTAGGATACGTGGTTTATGTGATTATGCGATCATGCTATTTTTCGCATAATTTACGAAAAAATTTCACATAATTCATGGGGGCCAAATTATAATGCTTGAAGGACTGTCGTGTGGCTTAGTGAGGTAGGGCTCATGCCTGGACTGGTGATACTTTCCCCTCCTCTTCAATCCTCCATCCATTCGCATAGTAATTTATTATTTGACTCAAATTTGCGTCGCACATTCAAACCATCTTTTCAGAAGCCGCCACTTGCTTCCTTTTTACCCTCATCTGTTCGTGTCGTCTTTCCTGAAGCCATCGTTTGTTTCTTCGTAACAATAATTCATTTAAACCACCTTGAAATATGAACCGTGAACATTCTTTATTTATTGGTTACACATAGAACACTTATGCACAAAAAATAAAAAGAATATCGCAATGAAACTTCAAGTGCAGGGTCTCTGATTGGGAGCGCCTCTGAGTAGTCGCCTTGAAGAGGCCTATACACAACTTCTCATAATAAATGATTTAATGCATATACATCAAAACAGTAAGGACATTAGGCAGCAGAGTAATGGTTCTGAAAAAAATGATAAGAAAAAACAAAAAACAAGAGGCTTAGCTTACCAGCAGTAAAGATATGGACTGGTTATAATTTGCTCTCATCTTCAATTTTCCGTCAGTCAATGATATAAAACGTTTCCAGAATTCGTCGCTTCCTTCCTCTTGAGCCTCTCAATCTAGTCGCAGACTACAGTTGCATTTCGTTTCGTTATATGCCAAGCAATAGTTACATTGAAATATACCAATCAAAATATTTGCACTCTGATATATAATCTAACGCAAATCGTAGAAAATATCTTAGCCCCACAAAAGCCACGGTCAGCATAGCCCTTGACACTGTCAAAATGCTACTAAAATGTAACGTGACGCCAACACTTTACATAGTTTCTTTGTAGTTCTTCACAAAGGCGCAGGTGTAAGGTACTTAATTCTGACAGGACATTACACTACATGCGGCGTAATGTAAAGTCAGATGCTGCAATAGAATGGCGCATCGGCAGATCACTGCAATTATTGTTGCTATCGCGTCATCTACTTCTTGAGGTTCACTTATCTGTTTTTAGACCTGCTGACACTCTCAATCGCATTGTATTCCCATCGCATTGTAGCGCAGTTGGAACATTTTTAGCACCTCAGTGGAGAAACTATTCCTCACAGACCTCAAGAGACGACAGTAGGAATTGCTCGAGACAGTTGGAGCCCATAGAAATCATGAATTGATAATAGCTCAAGGGACTTAAAAGAACTCGAGCTTTCAATGAGATGGTGGTGAACACCACATAATAATTCTTACAGTTTTATATTGTAACAGAAATGTAAGTTTGTGCATCGGTCTGGTAACCATCTGCCCAAATTATGTTTCGGTAGTTTAAGCCTGCTGTTGATTCCTACGTTTTTGAAAATTATCATATAAAATTTTGTTATCTATTAGAAATCATGCGACAGTTCATAAATGATCTTTGCTTGATATTTTGGGAAGTTTGGGGGATGTAGCAACAATTTAATATAGTATGACAGACTCAAATACTGGTGAACCATTAATATTTTTCATAGCATTCGTGACACTACTAGATGAACCTTTACAAGAAGAGATGGTAAAAAGACAAGTAAGTGGTAAAAAGTTATATTGGCGACAGTGAAATGCTTTTAACACCCACTGATGATAATTGATTCAAGGGAATCAGCGACTTTGGTGTTCATGAATGTGTGAATGTTCTCGGAAAAATTATTCTCTTCCGCATTGCCCAGAGACTCTGAACATCCATTCCAACTGTTGGATGGTTCCATGCTTGTGCGTGGGCCCACCGCTGCTGACTCTTTTCAGCATACTGTGCATAGTTTGGCTAATAAATGCATTTTTTCCCACACTGTGACAGTCAACATCATTAAGGCCGGTGCAGAGAGCGCCTCATAGTAGAGATCTTGAAGCGCGCTATATAAATGTGCGATCACATTACATTGCGTCTGACGCCAATCTGCTCTACTTTCCTCTGAAGAGTTAAGACTGTCTTGTGTGAGACCGAGGTTGGGCTGGGAGCGCTACTGGGTAGACTGTCTGCAAAGGGCGCTATAGAAAACTAGGTAATTATAGACAACTGGAATAAGACTAGTAGATGAAATTTCGGACACCATTTCTGATCGAATAAACTAACAAGACAATTTTTAACTGCCTTAGCTATTGCAGCTGGGCCATCCATCAACGATTCTTTAATGGGTAATGGAATGGCCTTCTCCGTTCTTTTCCGGTTAAGAAGGCTGTGCTCTAGTCTTCCTCATCTTCGGCAGATTCTTAAAGGTCGCTGTAAAATATCGAGACACATTATTCATACGCAAGTGAGATCACCTTGTTCAGTTCTAAGTGCTTTGATATAGCAGTTGGATCTTCAAAATGGCAGGTCTAGCATATTGGCGCAGAGCTTGTTCAATGATACCCCATACAAATAATTATTTTTATAGTAGCAAGTCTGGCATTTCGGTGCCGTGCTTCCTAAAATCTACCATAAAAGTAGATAATTAAATAATAACAAGTCTTCCATTTTGCTCAATTGTTTTCTTAATGATCCTTCATACTTTCTGCAATTTGTTACTGTGTGAATTCATTTCGGTGATGTACCAATGTTTTCCCATTTTTACAGAGAAGCTGTAGATTTATTGTCATGGTGGGCAAGCGGTGTATTCTTTGCCCTATTACCTGAGGATCGCAAGTTACCGTCTGCCTCCAGCCACTGCATAGCAACGCTGAACAAGTTGCTCACCTGAACTTGTCTGAGAGGAATGTAACGGAAGACCAACGCACTCATCTCATCCCACGGATACCATAAAATCCAATGGGCCCGCCTTCAGACACCGAGCTCATCATCATTTAGCAAATGACTCTGTGTTTTTATACTTCAAATAATTTTTATACAGTCTATTCTTCTTTTTCTTCTCCCTAGATTTCTGCAGGAAGGGTGTCAGTCAGGATTTAGTTTTGGTTTTTCATATCATGGATATTCGTACCTTATGTGGAAACCTTGAATATTAGGCGACATTGAGCTTGTTATCTGGATATCATTCTGAAAAATACTCATGATAACTTAGACAAAGTATTTCTTTCAACATTTCATTTTCAAGCCAAAAAGAGAGAGCATTGCTATACGCCTGCTCATGGTAGAAATGAAAGAAGCCGGTGGGCACTTCTCTCCATCCACCTTACTTCTGTGTGTGCTCAACTCCATCAACTCACGGGAATCAACGTACACACATACACCACACACACACCAAACACACCCACATCTACCATGATCCATCCATCTATCAACTGGTCTCAATCTGTAGGTTTATTTTCCTACACATTACACACACAATTGCCCTACACACACTAGCCTCGATGTATAGACATGTTGTTATTACGTATTAAACCATAGTCATTAGTATACGGACTGCGCGGAGCTGCGTGGCCGTACGAAGGGATTCTTCCGAGAATTAGTCCATAAACAGAATGCTCCTGTATCGTGCTGTCGTCAATTGCGTGCTCGGACTTCGACTAAGGTCTCCGGAGAATTCCGGCAATGTTCGCCAGATTCAGTGTCTACAGTCGAGTTCCATAGACCATTTGTTGGCATGCAAAACAGCGCAGCTGAGGGGCTCTGTATAGGTTAGTTTTACAATATATATATATATATATATATATATATATACATATGTGTGTGAGTGTGTGTGTGTGTGTATGGATGTTCGTACGACAAGTGGAAAGCTTGTGTTTGATTTTTAGGCGTCAGTAAGTTTATTATCTGAAGATCATTCTGAAATATCACCGGTATAACTGAAATGGAGTATTACTTATCACATTTCATTTTCAAGCAAAATACGTGAATTACTAAAAAAAAACCCAGAAGACAGACAAGTAAACTATAGTTAGTCAAACAGACAGTCAGTCAGTCAGTCGGTCATTCATTCCGTCAGTCAGTCAGAGAGTCAGTAAGTCCGTCAGTCAGTCCTACAGTCAGTCAATCAGTCAATCAGTTAGAGAGTCAGTCAATCGGTCAGTCAGGCCTACAGTCAGTCAGTGAGTAAGTCAGTTAGTTAGAGAGTCAGTCAGTCGGTCAGTCAGTCAGTCAGTCAGTAAGTAAGCAAGTCAGTCAGTAAGTCAGGCAGACAGTCAGTTAGTAATTCAATCAGTCAGGCATGTAGGCAGGCAAGCAGGCAGATAGTCGGGCTGCCAACTGGATACTGTGGATGGTCGATCAGTCCTGCAGTCAATCTTTATGCCTGTTCTAGTCAATTAGCCCCATTCTCCCTTCTTCTCTCTGCCTGTCTTTCTACCTTTGCCCATCTGTCGCTGGTGTCTGTCTTTCTGGGTTCTCTTTTCCCAACGCCCACCGACCCACCCCCGACCCCCCCCCCCCCCCCCACCCCCCCCCATTGCGTGACACAAAAGATTTTCTTTTTCAACACGTTCTACGCATCAGGGCTAAAATTGTCCCCATTTATTATACTAATGCCAACTCTAACCGACAACTGTACATACAAACGTATATATACATATATATATATATGCCTCATTGAGGCACTTAAAATGCACTGTATTAAGTGACCTGATACATACATACCCACACAATTCGTGCATATATACATGCAAACATATGCAAAAAACTGCACATACATACATATACCTAAACACGCATGTGCATAAGTGCATAAGTGCGCATTATGTGTATTTAGGTATGCCTGTTAGTGCATTAGTTTGTATGTGTGTATGAATGCATAATTGTAATTTCCAGATTCATTAAGCGCCCCAAAACGGAGAAACCAGCTTATTCACAGGTTTTTTGAAGAAAATATCGATGAGGCAAGTACCCTTTATCGTATACATGACCAAGACGCAATTATAGTCGAGACAGACAGACACAGCACAGAAACGGACGGACGGACGGGCAACAGCGTGTGATAAATGGCATCTTTTGAGTAGCTCAAAGAAAGAGCTGCAAGTTCTTTAAAAAAATGACACTGTAATTATACTGGCAAAAATCAATTCTCTTTAAGACAGCCCGAAATAGTGCAACGACAGTCAATCAGAATGTTTTACACCCGAGAACATAATGCAAAGAAAGTGTAAAGATCGCGTACCTCTAGTTTCCTTTGCTCTTTGAGCGATGTTTTGTAAACGTTCAGTTTTACTCGCATCTACAATATCGTGCAGAGAATATTGGAGACAAATTCGTTTGTGGTTCCAGGAAAACACCTGCGAAAGAAAAAAGTCTGGAACAGCTGCAATGATATATAAGAGGGACGTTCTGTTTTGAAGGATCTATCGATCTTGCGCTTCCTCTGGAATGCCATCCGAATTCCGTGGATTCTCGTTTCCCCTCCAAAGACTCCATCATCTGCCTAACTCATCGTCCAACAGGCTGTTCTATACTCCATATTGAACTCCAACTATTCAGAAATTTCTGTCCCAATACATTCAGTGCTTCAACTTCCAAGTATTCCAGCTCAGAAGAAACCTGCCATAACAGTAACCTCCTCCCTTTGTCTCTGTCTCTATCTCTGTCTATGTCTCTATATCTATCTCTGTCTCTGTATCTCTTTCCCCGTCTCTGTTTCTGTCTCTGTTGCTGTCCTTGTCCCTGTCTCTGTCTCTGTTTCTGCTTCTGTTTCTGTCACTGTCTCTGTCTCTGTTTCAGTCTCTGTCACTGTCTCTGTCACTGTCACTGTCTCTGTTTCTCTCTCTGTCTCTGTTTCTCGGTCTCACTGTCCCTCTGTCTCTCTTCCTCGCCATCTCCCTCTCTCTCTGTCTATGTCCCTCCCTCCCTCCTTCCCTCCCTCCTTCCCTCCCTCCCTCCCTTCCTCCCTCCCTCCCTTCCTTCCTCTTTCCTTCTCTCTCTCTCTGTATCTCTGGCAAGCGGTCTCCGGACTTCCATTATCCATCTCTCTACAACTCCTTTAACTCGACGCAGCGCTCGTACACAGGCTCACACCAATTGCTTATCACTAGAATAGCGCTCCATGAATTCGACTTTAACGATTACAAGAACCATACGTCTTGTGGCCAATTATACGGATTTGCAAATCTCAAATAAGCATACAATCAGAGAAAACAGTGGGGTCGACATCCTCGTAATCGGAAAGGGGAGGTCTAATCGACTTAGATATCTTGTCGGTGCTATAGGACAATAACCCGCATTTCGAGTCTAGTTCGGAGGCATACATTATCATCATCAGACGAATACACTGCTGAAAAGCACGCACGCTTACTTCCAGACGGACAAGAAGGAATACAAACACATCTAGAGATAAGTACACGGACAGAAACAGATATTCTAACGATGTTTATAAGGGTAGCAGGCAGACACGGACGTTTATGGGCACAAAAGAATTCGATTAATGGGATATGTATCATTATTAATGCCGAGGAAGAGAGACAGAGACAGAGAGACAGATAGAGATGAACAGAGGACAGAGAGAGGGGGAGAGAGAGAGGCAGAACTAGCAAGAGACAGAGAGAGCGAGTGAGTCACACGCGTACACACACAAATAACGATGCACTGGTCCACTCGTCGGTCTGACGAGTGGAACATAAAGAAACACTACAAGCAGTTAGACAGACAACTAAACAGACAGGCAGGCAGACAGACAGACAGGCAGGCACAGATATCCAGGCAGATATACAGACAGGCAAGTAGCAGACAGACAAATAGAAAGAAAAAAATAGACAGACAGGCTAAAAGAATCTGGATAAAGAAGGTGACATTTGGAGTTAGCGCATGGCACCGAAGCCCTTGTGCAAACCGATAAATCAAGATCGACTGACAGGAAGGCGACTGGGAGAATCGTAAGAAGTCCTAACACGACTGAAACAGAGAAGGAAGAAGTCCCCAACACGACTGAGACAGAAAAGGAAGGAGTGGCCAACCAAATGGGAGGCATGAACGAAGGCTACATAGAGAAACACTACAAGCAGTTAGACAGACGACCAGACAGACAGGCAGGCGGACACAGATATAAGTCGCTGCGGATATTGCAGATTTCGCACAGACCGCCTTTGCGTGACGATAGAAATATTTCAGCGGCGCTTTGGCGTGTACATCTTGGCGTGATCAGACGCAGATGCGGTTAATCCGGCCAAGTGTATTGAGTATTATTATCATTTTATAGGCAAAGAAACACATGCACCTATGCGGTCCAAGTGAATTCACGTAGGATGTCATTATTAATGGTCGAATATCCACACATAATAAATATAGGCCTATCTGACATATATGATTCCTACACGGTACTAACGGAACATGCAAGGTACAGCACGAATGCTATACACCACACCAGGCCCGCAGAGATTGGACAGGGCATAGGCGGAGACTTTTTCCTGGGCTTGGGGGGGACAGCTCGGAAAAAAAATTCCCAAACACATGAATGCAGCAATAAAGGATGAACAGTGGAAACACTATAGAAGTGTTTGATATTCATGAAATATTGGAGAAATATTGGAGGAAATAAGCAGTTCTCCGCTACCTGAAATTTTGGAGGGAACAATTTTATAGGGAACTGAAGACCGTCCCTCTTGTCTTCCCTAAGTCTTCGCCACCGGTGCAGGGAATGGGGCAGATACCCAGTGGTCCATTGATTTTAAGGATCCGAGCTGGGTCCACAATTGCTACAATCCAATGCGTCACAGACGTCAGAAAGGATGCGAAACAATAAAAGTATTTGGTGCAATAATACCTCCGAAAACCGGACAATAGTGGATACAGCAATCAAAACACATATTCTAGAATAAACAGTCAATTGGTTTTAACACTGCGCTCCAAAACTTTGGAGAGGCATATCACACTGGCGGCACACGCAGGCTGGTTGTTGATTTTTTAACGACACCGTCCCACATCGAAGATGATTTGGTGTCGCCCTCCTCCTTTCTCCAGACTTGGGACTGGCACTGTCAACGTCCAAACAGAGGCGGGCTGGCGGCACACGCAGACATCATACGTACATAGCCTACTTTAAGTCCCTCCTGTGTCTTCTTCTCTACGGACGAGTCCCTTTTCGATGAAGGAAACAGTCCTTCAAGTCACGGACGCCCTCGGAAGGATACGCTGTCTAATATCAAGACGCATACTTCATACAGGAGTTCACTTCAAAGTGCTTCAAAGGATCCAGGGTTTAACGACAGCTTTTGACAACAGAGGCCGTTGCCGTCGACAGAAATTTGCTTCAATATGACCGATGGGTCTTAAATAATGGCAGTTCTCGCATCTGGATATTACTGGGCAGAGGCGATACTCACGACAGACTTACGGCTCACATCTAATGAACCAAACACGCACGAGACGACATTAATTCACGGACGAGTTTACGAGGAAGGACTTCATTGCAACTCAGGGTATTATGGCTTCTAATTTTGAAATACTCCCGTCGTTTGCCTCACAGAGTTACCTCATCGTCCATTATGACTACTAATATTTGACTATGTTCGGCATAAAGTTGTGTCGTCTATTATAGTTTCTAATAATTTACAGAAATACTACAACCGTGAGCCCTATAAATGTACATTTATACAATATGTATGTTTATATATGTAGGAATAAAATGTAATAATCATTTGTATGTTATGAAATATCTACAACAACCATATGTCGAATGTTGCTGTCTCAGCAACCAGTCATGACGAAATGGAACAAGACAAAAGAAAGAAAGAAAACAAAAAGACTAAAGAAAGAAAGACAACATAATGATAAATGATTAAAACTATATACGAAATCGAGCTGAAATGTAACAAATTCTGAAGACGTCAACAGCCTATGTTGCTATAAGATGTCGCTAAACTGTTGAACAATAATAATAATAGTACGTCATCGTCGGTGACGTGTAAGCAAAGTCACAGGTCAGCTCGGCTGTGGCATGAACTTATCGTTGTGTTATCTAGTCTAGGACCTTCTGTAGCTTTCTGTATAAATGCTCGATATGTCACAAGTTAACAACCAATGTGAATGGCTCTGCAATCTAGATCCAGGCTGAGTCGGGTCGATAGTTCAGCGGGGAATACGGGAATAAACGGAAACACCCGACGGAGGAAACGTTTCGATAAAAAGGTGAATTATTAGAAGGGGTAGAAATCTGAAGCCCAGTAAAGTACTTTGTACAGGTTTACCCAAAGCGGGTTCCATATTCTAGGGCCACCGACAGATGGGGTGGGTGGGGAACGACCTCCAACGGTTTCCAGAAGTGTTTTGGGGAGTTTTCACTGGTTTGAACACCGTATTGATGGACGCGTATAGGCCTGTAAAAAGAAAGACGTAATCAGAGTAGAAATCATGAAGGGGCGCAATATAACGTCGGACGCAGTGTTTGCTGTAGTGAGGCTGAAGGGTACTTGAGTGAAGACACACGATGGGTTGGGATAAGGAGCCCCACCACCATCACCACCACCAGACCATGCAGTCACAGTCACCGCCACCTTCAGTTGCCCCTTTATTATGTTGCTGAAGATGCTGAACCCAATTCCCTGCATCAGTCAAATGTCAGACGTTGAGTCGTAATTAGAGTCAGATAAAGGAAGCAGATCACAGATGGATGGAGGCATGGACTGATGCTGCTGCTGCTGCTGCTGCTGGTAGTGGTGGTGCTGCCTCATCACTCGCATCATGTCACCCACTGTGGCACATCTGAAAGACTCCATTCGATCATCGACAGAAGAGTCCTATCGTGATTGGCAGCAGAAGGGTTGGCAAGGACACATGACGGGCCACAGCAAAAATGCACGCATCTGTTTATGCATGCATGACGGATTGGATGCATGAATGAATGGATGCATGACGGATTGGATGCACGAATGAATGGATGCATGAATGAATGAATGCATGAATGAATGTATGCATGAATGAATGAATGCATGAATGCATGCATGTATGCATTGTACATACAATTCTCATTATTTGTACATATTATCATATAGTATTTGTAACTATTATTGTACATATTATTTGTATATATAAAAATAAAAATCTATGCATTGAATATATAAAAGTAATGATAGTATACGAGTGGATTCGTGTGCATGTAATTATACATGAATGCATGTATATAAATAAGCAATAATTGAACGAGTGGCATTCTGAAATTTTCTTATTATGTGACAAAGCGAAAATGTCCTGCACAAGTAGACTGAATATACCAGTGTCTCACAGTGATCTGTAAAGATGGCTGCAGAATTATAGCAGTCAAAATGGATAAAAACGTCGACTCGAAAAGACGAGTCTTTTATACAAGTACATTTCAACGATAAAATACAATTCAACGTAAAACTGTTTCTTTTGGTTTTAGAATCCGCTCGAAATATCAGCAAAATCGTAACAGTTTAAATAGTTCTCTGAAGCTCTTCTACAACGCAATCAACACTTCTACTATCAACATCTTCAACAATGATTGAACAAAACTACTTATCCAAATCCTTAACATTCTCATCTTCCTAGCATCAGTACTTATGACAGAAACAGAACACCAGTTCTCATGCAACGGAGAGATAGGTCCCTTTCACTTATATTGTAATTCACAATATTGTAATTATGTACATGTAATCGTAACGCGTTACTGTCAGTGTCCCACCAATGGTTAGTGGTCATGCCCCCCACAAGTGTTAATGCCCCACCATTGATCAGTGTGTGTGGCAGTGGTTTTGCCCCGCCATTGGTCAGTGGTTATGCCAAATAAAATGTCCATCGCTCAACCACTGCAACCCATCCACCACAAGCAATCAAATTTTTAAAGGCCATTAATTGTGTAAGGCAATCAATCATTCAATCAACCTATCAGTTGGAGATTTCGAACACATCGCAAAATGATGCCGTCCGCGAATAACCCAATTCTCATACTAAACGATTTCGAACTCGTAAATGAGTAAATGGAAGCGGACCTCAATGAGCGAGCTGGTGAGTACGGGTAAACGATAGAAAGGGATCACTCTTCTTCAATCATTACATTAGCTTGTTCACCCACTCAACACCATTGCCTTTTTTCAAGCCAGCGACACAGACTGTCATTCCAGGTCCAAGTGGTTGTTGGTCTCTCGCTCTGGAACGCGCTACTGTTGGAGTTGCGGCTGTCGCTAAGCGGCGAAGGGTCCACTAAGACTGCTTTTATACTCGCCTTAAAACTTTTATTGTTAGCAGTGCCGGGGTGGGGAGCGCACCTGAGTAGTATCCTTGATGGGGCGCTGAATAAATCTTCGTAATGAATGAATAAGACATGGTAATGACGATAGACACCATAATGCTTTGCCCCATTTACTAAACAAAATCATCGTGCTTTTTCAGTGAGATTTTCCCCTCTGGAACAGGCTTCCGTTGGCGTTGCACTTGTCTCACAAGGCATTGTTGTTGTTGTTGTTGTTTGCAGTTTAACGACAATGTGTGATAGCAGGGATCATTAGCGTCGCCCTCCTCCTTTATCGAAGCTTGGGAGTTGCGCTGTCAGAGTGCGAAGAGTAGCGAAGTCGTGTCTCACAGGGTCTACTCTTGACGTCTACTCTCGACTCTTTTCATCCGTTCTGGGATCGGCAACGCTTCTGAGTAGGCCTAGTAACCTTGATGGGGCCCTACGTAAATCTTCGTAATGAATGAATGAATGAATGAATGAATTTTACGTTCCTAAGTGAAACTGATGCGCATTCACCAGCGACTTCACCGGCCAAACACAACAGATGGCCACAGCGGACAATCCACCTGTAGAGTACTCCCACTGGAACACTATGGCACCGTCTCCTCTACGCTGCATGACCAGTCTTGTCGGATCATCCTCACGCATTTATGAAGCGCCCGTATCTTATGACCCTGCATGAATCGATGACGCTGAGCAGCTGAGTCAAGCTCCTTACACGATAACCGTCTCAGGCAAGAGGCTCGAACTGAACCAACAGTTTCTTTGTTACCACCAACCAACGATCCAACCAATTGGTTACCATGTCACCCAACGGTGCAACCACCCGCTGGAAAGCGTCTACCAGTTGGTCTTGTCGGCATGGCAACCAGTCCACCACTTCAACCATGCGGACCGCGCGCGGGTGTCTCCGTCGACACAAGTCCAACCGCTACACATCACTCCATGGAATCGTTCCCCACCAATTGGTTACCCACGGACTGGTTCTCCATGAACTGGTTCCCCATAGACTGGTTTTCAATGAATTGGTTCTCCACAGACTGGTTTCCCACAGACTGGTTCCCCACAGATTGGTTACCCGCAGACTGGTTTTCAATGAACTGGTTCCCTGTCTGACTTAGGTCATGATCAAGCCGTCCGTTAACTGCGGGGGTCATCGGTCTGGTCGCTATGTCCGGTTGTCGTCGCATTCCACCTCCACCGTTCATTGGGAAGAAATCCGGAAGAGGTACGGAGACGTTCCCTCGACACATGTCAGATCCTTCAGTACCGACATCCATGTCCTGCGACGGTTCGATGCTTTCGATCCGACCCAACGTCACTTTATCGTCATCTGGTTCATCGTCGTCATCGGTATTACCAAGGGGAAGCTCTCGTTGTCTGTCACAAAATATTGACCATAGCCAATAACGATAATCGATAAAAAAACTGAAAATTTTATAAATTATGTATTATATTCGACCATGTGCCACTTAACATCATTTATGCCAGTGCAGAGAGCGCCGCTGAGTAGATATATGAAGGGGCGCTATACAAATGCTCGATTACATTACAATAATACAAATGATCACAGTTGAAGACATCAACACCAATACATTTAGATTAATGAAATTTAACTGAAACATATAATTGATCTTGTTATTGATTTGAAATATATAATTGATGACACAATTGTGACTGAAACGCGTATTTTATTCTTTTATTGTAATTGAAACGTGCAACTGGATTACATAATTGTAATTGTAACATGAAATTGATGTCATTGTTACTGTGACATGTAATTTATAATGAAATTATAATTGAACCTGTAACTGTGAAATGTAGCACGCAATTTATGATGCAATTGTTACTGCAACATGTCATTGATAGGCTAACTGTGACACATAATAGTTATATTGATGATCTTAAGAAGCATTTCGTTGAGACTTCAACCTGTAATCCTGACTGTAGTGACTCTTTGGAGTTGATTGGTAGCTGTTCGCCAGTGAGAGTAGACTCTTCGGTCTTGTAAAATCTTCGTCATCCTCATCCAGTTCGGTCTTCACCAAACGCTCGTCAATGGCTACCTTCATTAAAGCATTTCAATCAAAAACATATTTAGTAGGAACAGGAAACAATCATATGAATGAACGAAGGAATGAACTATGACAGAAGAAATGCTGGAAGTCTTTCATTGGCCGCCTCAGTGGACTCTGTGAAGTCTAAGTTCAAGACTCATCTCTTCTCTAATAAGGCTTAACCCTGCTTGATAGTTATGTGTGAGGCGCCATTCTAGCAGTTTGACCGAATTACGGCGCCACATAAGAGGTGTTTCATTACTGGACCGCTGAAGATATTTTTCTAGTCCGCAGTTGTCCTGCCTATTGACTACACATATTTAATAATAACAGTTAAAAATTTTAGTTTTCAGGCTTAATTAGGTTTACGTGATGTTCGCGACAGACTGATAATGAAGATAAAATTAGGATTTTTCAGCTTAATTTGACCGTTTGGCTGCTAACAATGCACCATTTCAGAAAACTTGGAAAACCTTTTATGTGGTTGAGCTCACACAGCACCTTACAGAGGTCTATTCCAATTTCCTCGGGCACCTCCACCATTTGCGGGGAAATATTGCCCACATAAAAGAAAGAAGGGTTGACAGTTATGATATACGAAGACTGAATCCTTTAACGACGAGAATGTACAGAAGGCGTCTTGGGAACCAGCGTAGGTTCTCGTTAACAATGCCTCAACGCAAAACACATAACCAAATATCGATGCTCACTCACCTTCATGTGCGACATGAAGTTTTCCAAGTATACATCGGTAGTCTGTACGTTTGAAAACACGTGATTGTCAGCCAATGATTTCTCATCCCTAAACAAACATTTCCCAATTATTGTTTAATCGTTTCAACCAGCAACGCTAAGGGGCCGTTCACATATTATATAACGCATAAAATCCACCCACCCCCTACTCCTAATAACGTTATATAACAGAAGCTGTGACCCCACCCCTATATGCTACCTACCCCCACCCCCTTAACCACACCCGAGAAGCAACAACAAAGCCTACTAATTGCCTACAGCATGATAATACATGGTAGTGACGTAAATTCTATCTAAAAACACCATTTTTGTTTCCCTCCTGTTTTGCACTAGAAATGAGGATTACAGTGTCACCCAGAATTCATTGGCTTAATATTGCACTATCAGGTATTTATCGATAGGTTCGCGGTACGACTCTGCCTATTTAACAGCGTATGATACAGAGTGTATACTACAACTACAATTGGGTATTTAAGCAAACACGAACTATTTACACAAACTATAGAAAATGAAATGAAACATCTTGAAAATACGAACCAAAATATTATTTCAAGTAAATTAATTTTAATTTAAACCACAATCATACCAAATCCCACAGAATTGAATGTAGGAGCGTTTAAAGCCATGCACAGGAAGTTGTTAAAATTGTAATGAGGAAATTCTTTAAAGCGGATTTATAAATAATAAATCAATTCGCCAGGTGACAACTGATGGTGCTAGTTTTGGTTCACAGCGTATTGTGAACTTCGATTAAACAAAAAAGGACAGTGGTAGGCCTACATGGAATTTCCAATTGGCAGACAAACAGGTAATAAGCATAAGCTGAAAAAGTGTGATATATAACAAAACCTTCAACCAACCCCCGCACCCTGCACAGTATAATGCTAGCAAAATAGGAACCCTACCCCTTGAGCGTTATATAACATGTGAACGGCCCCTAAGGGTCAACTGCTAGGGAGCGGGCCTGTATCCAACATCTCATCAACAAGATGATACGGTGCGGATATCTTCCCTCCTCATCAACGACTACGGAGAATATTGCTAGAGAGGCAGATGGGCGATTGTTTAGGGCCATTTTAAATAATCCCGATCATGCACTGCAAAAACGCTTTTGCCTACACCTCGTTCTAGCAAGTACAACCTACAGTCACGGGCCCATGAATTCACCTTACCACGCAAGAATGACCGTAACTTCATGCCTCGCCTCCTCTATAGAGATATGTGTTGAGGTGAACTAATGGAAAGTATAGAAGAACTCTGGCGCTGAGATTGAACTCTATAAATTAAAGTTGCGATTTGTCAGCTTGATTTTGATTAAACGAATATTGAATTGAAATGAAATTTGGACCCACGAACGCGATCCTCTGGGCTTCCATACCGAATTTCGTCACACTCTAATTGGCAAACCTTATCTAAATTCAAGGCATCTCGCATAATTATTCTGTTTGTTTTAAGGGACGTTTTGAGTGGCACTTTAAAACAGTGATGATTCACAATACATGACAATGTTGAGCCTACATTCCCTACAACAATTCATTTTCAATTTGTTCCACTTTCAAAGCACCATAAATTATTGTGGCTTTAAATTCAGGTTTAGAGCTACCTCATTTGTAGTCACTTGTGCTAGGGTCATAATCGCTCGGTACTGTCTCAGTAGTGTCACTAGTATCTTTAGTCACTGGTGAAGTATACGTAGCTTATACTACCTCAATTTTGTCTGCAACCCTTGGGTCCTTCTGTTGTACATTTCTCCAGATTCATCGACTGTCCAAACTGCTCCCTTCACGTTTTCAACTCGCATGAAGAACTTATGAAGGCTAAGATTATGACGAACGGCATTCTGGCAACAAAACCACCAAGCATTTATTTCATTTAATTATAATATAATTATTTGTTGAAGCAGTTTCTTTGAACTCGGTTGGTATCAAAACTTCTCATTTGAACTCTGACTTATTCAAATGGCGTTATTTCCGTTTTTATACAGCGTCAGAATAGAATGTAAGCCTAATGCTGAAGCATCAATCGAAGCTTAACTGAAAACAATTGTACCGTACACATGATTGAAGAATCGTTTTTCAGATGCTTGTAGAAACCTTACGCAGAATCCTTAGCTAAAAGAACAATCTCATCTGATGGAAGGTTGCTCCACTTGATCGGCCAAACCACCGAAAAGAGATTGGCATGATGTCCTGTCTTTGTGAGCGCAACTCGAAGTGAAACTGTTGCTCCATAGTCGTGGTCAATTAACTAGCGTCTCTGGTTCGTTCACTCTCAGCGTTATATAAATGTTACATTAGAGTCACAATACGACGTACAGCTTAGAAACGTATTTGAATACCACTCTATAATTAGGCTATGTAGGTCTATAAAAAGCGATGTAAACCAGTTTTTTTACCGACCTTCCAAGTTGGTTGGTTTTTACGGAAGTATGCAAACGTCCTCATGAACCACTGATAGATCTCGTTCAACGTCAACTGTTTGCCAGGAGACTCGAGAATTGCCTGAACGAACACAAAACGCAATGATTGGCTATAGTTGGATGCGATAATAACCCTCACTGCTATCACGCATTTGTTAAGCACCTCAACCCTATGACCAGGCGTTGAGCAGCTATGAAAATGAAGTACGTGAACAAGTTGCCTACACATCTAAGAGGAGACGTAAACCCGTCGTACTCTACATGTAGGCCTAACCAAGTAATCGCTCATAACAATCAGTTATCATGTTCCACTAGATACTCTGATTAATATACGACACATCTGTTATACTTTAAAGACGAGAGTTTCACAAATGCCTATCTCTGTGGGAAATGTGTTACCTGTTTGATGAGGGCAGCATATGTAAACGGAGGTCGGACATCTGAATACCGATAGAAATTGCCACATTTGTTCATTTCTGAAAGGCAATCGGTTTGGAAACTTGTAATGTCACACAATGATTATTTACGTTGTTCAGCCGGGTATTTACAAGTAGCGCATTAAATTTGGCCGCTCACAGTGGCCTCAGAAGTGGTACATAGTTAATCAAGCATGCTCACATGTTGCATAATCATGTCATGCAATTTTATATCTACTCTAAGACTCATCTCTTTCTGGGCATAATATTTTTCTCTGCAAACTGTTCGGCCTTACCACCGATTCCTGTCTGACTTTCAAACGGATTTATTTAGGAATCGGCTTGCATACCGACCAGAGACGGACGAGTTGAAAATTACTGCAGTGGTCGAAATGGGCCTTTTTGTCATGTTTGCTATTATCGTCGCCAAAACAACCAAACATGTGGAGTTTACGACTACGATCACGAGTTCCAAACCTGCTGACAGAGGCAAACCGCATCTGTCGGAGATCCTGCGTCTGATTGGTCCACCATAAAGAGGCGTCTGGAGCAGAGAACCAGTAGGATCGGATCCCAAACCTTGCGACAAGACGCTTGAACCGATGTTGGAAGGAATGGATGGAAAACCGGAGAAGGATGTCAGCGACGTTGGCCTTGCATCAATCGACGAACACAAAGATATGTTGAAACTTCTGGAAGCGGAAGAAAGGTCTTCGAGTTCTTTAGGTTGTCGATAGCAACCGACAGACAACGATCTCGTCCCGTGATCTTTATTGTGCATTGTGCATGGCTTAGAAAGAAATTGACAGAGACCAATATTAGAACTAGAATGAAAGTTCTATAAATAATTTTGTAGACTTTCTTCGGAGCTTTTCTTCCACTGTGAAAGAGCGGTATCGTAGAAATAATCAAACCTTAGCTACATATAGATTGTTGCGAACCTGAAAACTTACGAAACAAATAGAGCGAGTATCAAATGGTCAAATTTACAAGCGATTTATTGCAAATGTTGCAACAACTTTTATTCACAAAACAGCAGTTTTTATTCACCTTGTAGCAACTTAGCATTCACAAAGTAACAGTTTTTATTCAGCTAGTAATTTTTTTATTCCCAACAGCAGTTTTTATTCTGCCAGCAACATCATTTTTACTCAATGAGCAGCAACTTATATTCACCTAATAACATCTTTTTATTAACCCAGCTGTGGTTCTTATTCACCTAGAGCATTAGCCGTTTTAATCATCAAACAGCAAATCCTATTCACCTAAAACACCCAGCTGCAACTATGCATTCCCAAGGAAATCCGTTGGTTGGTTTCACGCTGATGCGTGGGCCCACCACTGGTAACTCTCTCCAGTTTACTGTGCATAGTCTTGCCAATTGAAGTAATTTTGCTTGTTCAGAGTGACTTTTAACATCATTAAGGCCAGCGCAGAGAGCGCCTCTGAGTAAAAATCTTGAAGAGCGCTATATAAATGCTTGATTAATTTACATTATATTGCATTATAAATTCTTAAGTGCAGGATAGCATGAAAACTAAGCAGAAACTGTTAATCTCACAGATGGCGCTGTTCTTGCAGGCTGCCTGGTAGTGTCATCTGGCGAGTGGAGAGGCATATCAACCATTGAACTAACTGGAAAAGATGGAGCGGATCTGGAGCAAAGGTGCTGAGTCATCGCTCGCAGCTGATCCTTCGCCTTGGACAGCTGAAGAAAGAATGTGTTGATGACAACTATAATGATGATGATTGTTATCTTCACAAAAATCAGCATTATCACATCATTGTTATTGACATCATCATCATCATCATAGTCACATCATGATTAACATCATAATTATCATCATCATTTACACTTATTATCATGACTTTGCTATTGCCATTATCATCGTCGTCGTCGCCATCCTTATCATCATCAACATTATCACCATCATCGTCAACATCGTCAACATCATCAACATCATCATCATCGTCATCGTCATCGTTGTCGTCGTCATCATCATCATAATCATCATCATAAACCGCCGTCGTCGTCATCATCAGTAACATCATAAGCTTTATAATTATCATCATAATCATCATCTTCCACATGTTCACCACTATCAAAATGTTGTCTTCAAAATTTCCACCATAATTTCAACACTTTGCTTACATTACAGTTGATTCGTGTAATGTAACGAAGAGAAAGAACTGCATTTGGGAAATAACGGAACACAGTTCGTTCATACCATTACCCCAATTGCTTTCATTAGGAATAGATGGGGAGTAGAAGGAAAGAGAGACAGTGCTAGAGGAGGTGGTGCAGCAGAGAAGAAATGGAATGAAAGGGAGGCGCAGATGGATGAGGAAATGGAAGAAGACGTGAAATAAGAATAGGAAGATAAGAATAGGAAGACAAGAATAGGAAGATAAGAATAGGAAAATAAGAATAGGAAAATAAGAATAGGAAAATAAGAATAGGAAAATAAGAATAGGAAAATAAGAATAGGAAGATAAGAATAGGAAGATAAGAATAGGAAGATAAGAATAGGAAGATAAGAATAGGAAGATAAGAATAGGAAGATAAGAATAGGAAGATAAGAATAGGAAGATAAGAATAGGAAGATAAGAATAGGAAGATAAGAATAGGAAGATAAGAATAGGAAAATAAGAATAGGAAGATAAGAATAGGAAAATAAGAATAGGAAGATAAGAATAGGAAGATAAGAATAGGAAGATAAGAATAGGAAAATAAGAATAGGAAGATAAGAATAGGAAGATAAGAATAGGAAAATAAGAATAGGAAGATAAGAATAGGAAAATAAGAATAGGAAGATAAGAATAGGAAGATAAGAATAGGAAGATAAGAATAGGAAGATAAGAATAGGAAGATAAGAATAGGAAAATAAGAATAGGAAGATAAGAATAGGAAGATAAGAATAGGAAGATAAGAATAGGAAAATAAGAATAGGAAGATAAGAATAGGAAAATAAGAATAGGAAAATAAGAATAGGAAAATAAGAATAGGAAAATAAGAATAGGAAAATAAGAATAGGAAAATAAGAATAGGAAAATAAGAATAGGAAAATAAGAATAGGAAGATAAGAATAGGAAAATAAGAATAGGAAAATAAGAATAGGAAGATAAGAATAGGAAAATAAGAATAGGAAGATAAGAATAGGAAAATAAGAATAGGAAAATAAGAATAGGAAAATAAGAATAGGAAAATAAGAATAGGAAAATAAGAATAGGAAGATAAGAATAGGAAGATAAGAATAGGAAGATAAGAATAGGAAGATAAGAATAGGAAGATAAGAATAGGAAGATAAGAATAGGAAGATAAGAATAGGAAAATAAGAATAGGAAGATAAGAATAGGAAAATAAGAATAGGAAGATAAGAATAGGAAGATAAGAATAGGAAGATAAGAATAGGAAAATAAGAATAGGAAGATAAGAATAGGAAGATAAGAATAGGAAAATAAGAATAGGAAGATAAGAATAGGAAAATAAGAATAGGAAGATAAGAATAGGAAGATAAGAATAGGAAGATAAGAATAGGAAGATAAGAATAGGAAGATAAGAATAGGAAAATAAGAATAGGAAGATAAGAATAGGAAGATAAGAATAGGAAGATAAGAATAGGAAAATAAGAATAGGAAGATTAGAATAGGAAAATAAGAATAGGAAAATAAGAATAGGAAAATAAGAATAGGAAAATAAGAATAGGAAGATAAGAATAGGAAAATAAGAATAGGAAAATAAGAATAGGAAGATAAGAATAGGAAAATAAGAATAGGAAAATAAGAATAGGAAAATAAGAATAGGAAAATAAGAATAGGAAAATAAGAATAGGAAGATAAGAATAGGAAGATAAGAATAGGAAGATAAGAATAGGAAGATAAGAATAGGAAAATAAGAATAGGAAGATAAGAATAGGAAAATAAGAATAGGAAGATAAGAATAGGAAGATAAGAATAGGAAGATAAGAATAGGAAGATAAGAATAGGAAGATAAGAATAGGAAAATAAGAATAGGAAAATAAGAATAGGAAGATAAGAATAGGAAGATAAGAATAGGAAGATAAGAATAGGAAGATAAGAATAGGAAGATAAGAATAGGAAAATAAGAATAGGAAAATAAGAATAGGAAGATAAGAATAGGAAAATAAGAATAGGAAGATAAGAATAGGAAGATAAGAATAGGAAAATAAGAATAGGAAAATAAGAATAGGAAGATAAGAATAGGAAGATAAGAATAGGAAAATAAGAATAGGAAGATAAGAATAGGAAGATAAGAATAGGAAAATAAGAATAGGAAAATAAGAATAGGAAGATAAGAATAGGAAGATAAGAATAGGAAAATAAGAATAGGAAGATAAGAATAGGAAAATAAGAATAGGAAAATAAGAATAGGAAGATAAGAATAGGAAGATAAGAATAGGAAAATAAGAATAGGAAGATAAGAATAGGAAAATAAGAATAGGAAAATAAGAATAGGAAAATAAGAATAGGAAAATAAGAATAGGAAGAGATGCAACAGAATAGGTACAAAAGTATCAAAAGGAAGGGAAGAAGCAGAACGAAGAGCAGGAGAAGTTGGAGGAAGACTGGAAGGAGGAATGGAATAAGTATTAGGAGCAGGAACACACAAGGAGGAGGTTGACACGAAGGAGCACAACTAGAAGAATGAGGAAGATGAAGATGAACAGCAACACAAAGTGGAGTATTCTAGGACGAATAGGAATATAGATCCAGGTAATACTCATTAATAAAGCTCCCATAATTATTATAAGTGCTATAGATGCATCCACTGACTTGGTTTTCCAGTTGGCTGACCATTTGCATCTGAACTCGAAGTTGTGCTGCACTTTTGTCATTTAGAGAATGACAGTCATTCAGATGGCTAACAAAAGATTTGTATGGAATTATCATCTATGCTGGAATATCATCTAAATTGGAATATCAGCTAAACTGGAATATCATCTAAGCTAGAACATCGTCTATGCCTGAATATCATCTAAGCTGTAATAACATCTGAGCTAGAACATGATCTAAGCTGGAATATCATCTAAGTTGGAATATCATCTTAACTGAAATATCATCTAAGCAAGCTTGAATATCATCTAAACTGGAATATCATCTAAGCTGGAATATCATCCAAGTTGGAACATCATCTAAGGCGGTCTATCTTCTAAGCTGTATTGCAATCTAAGCTGTTTAGTAAGCGTAGTTCAGCCCAAAAATTTATCTTTAGAAGCAATGATCAGATCCAAGTGAAAATAAGAGTAGGTCTAAGCCTATTCACACTATTCTAATTTCATCTCCTGTGTCCGATATTCTATTTAAACCACTGACAAAAATGCAATCAAAATAAGTACTGCCAATGCCAATTGCAGCCAATGACGAGAACAAACATTTAATTTTACAGTAGATTGCATAATTCTACGTAGCAACAAAAGGTATTTGAAATTGTGAATCAACCTCTCGGAAATAGTGAGAACTCAAAATCATTTTGGTTCGTATAAATATTCTTTCAGATTTACTAACAAAAGAACTGACTAACCCGACAAAACCTGATAAATCTTTACACAATGTATCGCAGCCGGGCCATTGGCAAACACTGTGGTCATAGAGTGCACGTATTACTGCGCCGTTAGCACCGCTATCGGCCGAAGAATTGCGCTCGACTGAAGCAACTGAAAAACACGTCCACACATTGTTTATTCGACGGCAGCATAAAAACGTAGCCGTCGTCGTACCATTTGCGTCAGCATGGCGAACGTGACGCCAGATCGATGCCTGTATTTGAATTAACTTTACCCAGTCATTGCAGCTAGTTTCCGGCTTTCCTAATAACTAGAAAAACTATTAACGAAACTGTTACTGTCCTCCACGAGCCGTTACATGCGTAGCGTCAAGCGACAAGTATCCCTATTCGGTATTATTATTAAATAAACAGTCCAAAAAATGGCCGTGTGGCTGAATATCCCTATCGTGATCTCAAATATATTAGTTTATCCTTCAAGCAACAGGAGCACATATACATTGTATGTTAGCATGGATTAATAATTAATAATGAGGTACATAATTTAATTCTATGGCATTGCTTAAATAAGTGTCTAACATACATCATATCTACACAATTTAGTGCACATTCGTGTGGGAAGTGTGATGTACCGTGAACGCGTTTGACTGGAATGAGGATTAGGTTCTATACCGAAATGGTAGGATTAAAATGACCAAAGAAAAACTAAATCAATGAAATAGATCGTTAATTTCCGAACGTCTTCGATATTTGGGAATAGACGCAGTGTCCACGGTGGAGTAGAAGAGAAACTTCCCCCTCGCTTGGTTTGACCATTCCCGCCCAGGGACGCACTTTTACTGGTGCTTAAACTCCTGGACACAAGTACATGTAGTCTCCGTCAACTGCTTCCAATAAATTTCGCACCCTGGTGATAACACTTCAGGGACGTGGCTGCATGTCATTTAGGGAAGGTTTCTCGATACATAGATTGCTTTGTTTATCCATAATAACAAATGCAATGTATTCTATAAATACATGCAATTTATTGTTAATATGAACACAAATTGTATTTGTATTTAGCACTCCGGCAAGAGAGCTCATCAGATCTGACAATAGAGTAAGCCTTACAGCCAATGAATAGAATTGCGATGGTTATAATGATGAATAGAATGCTAAAATTACAATCTGGTTTCTGCTGGGCTATATTTAATTTCACTTTTTAGAAAGGCTTGAATTTGATTGGACTAAATTAGATAGATGTTAGATTGGATTTAATATCAGTTGGATAGACTGCATTGTGCTAGAATGGACTGAATTGCATTGAATTTGGTTAGACTCCACTGAAGTTTATTTGTTTATTTATTTGGAGGATTTATATAGCGCCTTTTCAAGAACATGTACTCTGGAGTGGGTTAGAATGGACTAGACTTAACTCATTGGATTGCACGAAGATCGATTTGGATTTTTATCGAATTGGGTTACAGGGTTAGAATAGACTGAAATTTTTGGATTTGGATCAGAACCTACAGGTGTTGAAGGACAACTGAGGGCGAATGAGGTCTAGAAAGTGACCCACCCGTTTCCATACCCTATCAGGAGAGGAGTAGTCACCACCTGGCACAGGACCATGACGCCTCAACAGAACACGTACGTCGAAGACGTATAGTTGGGGACTCGGCTTCCGCATGGAAATACAGATTAGGCACACCGCCCGCCAGATTGGGCGCCCCGCCTGGCTTGCATGACGGAGGAGAGAAAAGAAAAAGATCCTACCAAAGTGGATTAGATTATAATGGAGTGGGTCACAAATGGACTACTTAACTAAATGTGACCTGATTGTATTGAATTCGATTGGAATGACCTTTGACCAGCCCAGTTGGTATCTATTTGTATACCTTGAGCTTTGGATGAAGCGGCAGCTCCTCCTTGAGTCAGCATCAGCTGTTGTTGGAGCACCTGGAGCTGAGCCACCAGTTGCTGCTGTTGCATCTGAAGCTGGATCTGGAATGCGAGAGCATCCGTGTCCGGAATCCCTCTGCTTCCGTGGACAGCCTTCGACGTCAGGTCTGCCATCGCCTGGCTCTGCAACTGGAGCATCACGTTCATCTTCACCTGGTCACTGATCTGTTGAAAGCTCAGCTGGTCGACCTTTGGCTTGCCCTACAACGTAACTTACCCAATTAACCTTATGACCCTGGCAATCACCTGAATAACTTTCATATTTTAGCCCTATGAACTGATCTCCAGATTTTTAATTTTATAAAGGAATTGGAAAACTGTTGAAACACGTAATATACTTTACCTCTAATGTGATAAATTTACTCTCTAATTTACTTACACACTTTAATCGCCCTTGTAGCGGCATTTATTCGTTCATATTATTGACCTCTGCAAGATTGCTGCTGAAATTGACCAAGAACGAGCACAATTTCAAGTATGACTTGGTCTGATATTGATAGATGACTGACTCACCTACTGACTGACTGAAATACTTAATGATTGACTGACTGACTGACTTGATTTGATTGACTGACTGACTTACTTACTTACTCACTTGATTACTTGATTTGTTTGACTGACTGACTGAAAGACTGACTTGATTGACTAACTGACTTGATTTGACTGACTGACTGACTCCTGTGGCTGATTAACTAGCTGACTGACTATTCTCTGATTGAATCATTTGCTTGCTTGATGACTGGCTAACCGATTGACTGGTTTGCTGGTTACCTGTTGGGCAAGCATGAAGTTCTGTTGATTCTGGCAGAGTTGTTGGAGGAGGAGAGTTTGTTGGAATTGGTCAGGGGTCATGACAAGGCCCTGCGGAAGAAGTGACGACAGCAATCCATTGTCCGAGAGATGACCATTTGGAGGATTCTGCAACTGACAACATTTATACAAAAGGATTAGATACCTCAGTAGCATCCCAAATTCCCCACGTTACCACTCTGGTCACAATGCGTCACCTGTCTTGGAGAGCGTCAAGGTAGACATCTCGTCCTGGTTTATTCATATAACTATTCAAATCCATTCATCAGTTGCTGTTATACTTACCAATAAATGCACATCATACACACATGCAAATCTACAAATATATGTTATATATATAATAGATATATGTAATATATTTATATTTACAATACTTGCATAAATACATGTAAAAAACATACTGGCATGCTTACATAAAACCCGTACACACATACATACACTAATACATATGCATACACATACATACATACATACATACATACATACATACATACATACATACATACATACATACATACATACATACATACATACATACATACATACATACATACATACATACATACATACATACATACATACATACATACATACATACATACATAGTTACATACGGGTACATTTATAGGGGATAGGTACGTGTATATATACTAAATTACAAGGATAGATGGATGGATGGATGGATGGATGGATGGATGGATGGATGGATGGATGGATGGATGGATGGATGGATGGATGGATGGATGGATGGATGGATGGATGGATGGATGGATGGATGGATGGATGGATGGATGGATGGATGGATGGATGGATGGATGGATGGATGGATGGATGGATGGATGGATGGATGGATGGATGGATGGATGGATGGATGGATGGATGGATGGATGGATGGATGGATGGATGGATGGATGGATGGATGGATGGATGGATGGATGGATGGATGGATGGATGGATGGATGGATGGATGGATGGATGGATGGATGGATGGATGGATGGATGGATGGATGGATGGATGGATGGATGGATGGATGGATGGATGGATGGATGGATGGATGGATGGATGGATGGATGGATGGATGGATGGATGGATGGATGGATGGATGGATGGATGGATGGATGGATGGATGGATGGATGGATGGATGGATGGATGGATGGATGGATGGATGGATGGATGGATGGATGGACAGATAATATAAGATATTCAATATTATACATGCATGCACATAATTATAGGTATATAACAAATTTCGAAACAAGACTTTATTTCATTTACATATTGTATACTTTGAGACATACATAGTAGTTTGCAAGATTTCACAACATCATCAGCGAATAAATAGGTCAGGTTAGGCAAGGCGCACCAGCCAATCACATATCTCCAACCTACATGTTTCTAACATCATACAGGTGACAGTCTCCCTGTAATCCATTCCCTAAATATAACAGCTCAACTTGGATTACAAAATCGGGTTTTGAACTAGGGAGTTGAAAATATTTTCACAAGTCCAGATATTCCGACCAGAATTTTTACGAACCTAAAACCGATATTCGAGTTAAATTGTAGAGGGTAACTGGGTTTTCGGTGCAGGAACTTCCTTCTTAGCTGTGTTAAGATACACTGAGCCACCGAAGGCTGATCTGGGGATTTTCTTGACCCAAAGGTAATTTTTGATAATTAACTGGCGGGGTTGAAAAATGAACTGGGGGTTCAACCCTCCCAACCCTCTGACAATTCAATCAATGTGCGGAATGAACTGCTTGTTGCAGTTGGCACACAGTCTAACTCCATCACATTCGGTCTACGCTACTCTGGAATCATTTAGGACGTACGTCGTACGTATACATATATGTCGACGAATGTGTAGGCATGAATGTACATGTGTGTGTGTGTGTGTGTGTGTGTGTGTGTGTGTGTGTGTGTGTGTGTGTGTGTGTGTGTGTGTGTGTGTGTAGAGTAGTTTAAGACATAATATCGATTATCGCGAAGTACCTTAAGACAAGAACCCTTAAGCCTTTCTTCCTTCCTTCCGACAATGGTTGTATTCCATTGTGGTTCAATGGCGGACTACTTCTGTGTCAGATGTAGCTAGAGTTCCCTCCGCTAGGGGAGCTAAATAACTGACTGTTTATTCAGTCTTTGACTCAGAAGTTACAGAAGTTACATTACACTTCAGACTGTCTCTCTGCTGCCTGTGAACAATTTATCTCGTTTCCTACTGATGTGATATATTTGGAGTGAGTAGACGTGATTTAGTGTGTCACGTCATCTGATCTGACCAATGTGGCTTTACAGAGGTTTTTAAACATTTAGAAAGAGAAACCCTTTAACTGCTAGGAGCACTGGTATCTCAGCCTATCTGCCTGCCTTTCTGCCTTTCTGTCTTTCTGTCTGTCTGCCTGCCTGCCTGCCTGCCTGTCTGTCTTGTCTGTCTGTCTGTGAGTCTGTCAGTGGGATTTTCTGAATGCAGTATTCAGCCCAAACCTCCATGTTTAAAACAGTGACGTAGGCGGTGTACATGTAAGAACCTTCTTCTACTATGTAAACTGATCCAATAATAGCCCAGTGTCAACGAGAAGACCCCTCTTGCAATATCACTCCACTCCATTTGAAATAAACCCAAGTCCCAGGTCATAAAGCCTTGCTCATTTGAAGGACTAAACAAGGCCACCACCAACGACGACACGCCATCTGCACTGGATTCAGCTTTTCCCTGGACAATTATTGCCATTTCTGGAAGGCAAGAGGCGGATGAGCTGTTGGCTAGAAGGTCAGAGTGGCAAGATGGGCAATCCGGAAAAGCCAGATGAAGTCAAAGCAAACAGTTGGATTTTATGGCGAATCCGGAACACATATGTCGTGGACTAATGCTCCATGCATTTAACAGCGTCACAAAGGAAGAGACTAGCAGTTCGTCACCCACTCTAACCATACAAACATACATGCAAAGAGAAATGTACCGCATACACGGATAAAAATACACATTACATACAGATGTACACAAATAAATACACCAACATATATAACCACACTTACAAACATAGACCAACACCCACACACGCTCATGGTTCCGTAATTACACGGATGCTTTATCACATACACTGTACATACATACATTCATACATACATTCATACATTATATGCATTCATACATTACATGCATTCATACATTACATGCATTCATACATTATATGCATTCATACATTATATGCATTCATACATTATATGCATTCTCATAAATATGTACACACACAAATACATACACACATAAATACGTGAACATTATGCACATTTATAAACACATTATATGTATATGAAATTATATTATATATATATAGATAGATATATATAAGCTAGGCTATTTATCGTTGGTTCAAGGTCTCCGTCTCCATGAGCAAGTCAAGATTCAGGCAGATCATAATCCGGAAGTGGTCGGATGTAACTATAATCATCGAATCGTTTACTCAATTCCATTTATTAGTGAATTATATTATCTTTGAGCGAGGAGGTCGTGCCTATCATCAGTGATCCTGGTTGTTTAAACATTAAAGGGAGTATCGATGGTAAGTCATTGTTATAATTGAAAAACATCTTAGTTGACTTATATTCTTCGTTGTACTAAATCAACATTAGCCCGCAGAGAGGTCGAGATGATGCATTGTTGTAGTCAAGCGGATAGCAAACCGGACTGTCATGCATTTTTTAAAGGTCACAAGTTCATATCCCACCCGGAGTGCAGATTATTTATGCAAAATATATCTTTCACTAGCACCAACTTGCGAAGTGGGATGTGAACCGAATATGGAGAATTTGACGGTTAGCCCTAGAGACCGAGAGCTGTTGACAAGCCCTACAGATAGCTTGGATAATAATAATAATAATAATAATAATAATAATAAGGTTATAGCCTAATAGGCCTATATTAAATCTTAAAGTATACAGAAGAAGCAATTATGCAACAAAATTACAATGCGCGACAAAGGATGGATCAAAAAGCCAATCAAGATAGAATTGACAAACGTTTAACAGATTAAATAGAAATCTCAAAACCGGAGTTAATAGGAGGAAGCTAAGATAACTTATAGGGTGTAGAGCGCGGTCACTGATTGGTTAAAGCGGTCAACTTGAGACGTGTAGAATACAAGTTTGAGTTCGATTCTCCACTTGTGTGACCACCGTGCCGGTCCATCTTTCACAATGCTCTGCACCATTTATGTTCTTAAGCAGAGTAGGTGTCGCGGGTTTCACTCTCACCACTCCTTCTTCTTGATGAGGAGAGTAACCGCTGGTTCTTTCCTCTATCACCAAGCTCAGCAACACGACACACTTGATGGTTTTAATATGTATATTTAATTAAATATATACACACCACTCATCCTATCTACACTTACTGGAGTTATAAGTGTCCTTTTGAAATGTTTCCCTGGTTTAAGTTGGAGACGGGGTTCCCAACTACGTTGATTACCCTTAACGTCAGAACGACCTAGCGTCTCCCCCAGTTCCGAAACAAGTTCTCGTTCCTTTCCTTGCTACGCTCTATAAATCCTTCTAGAGGCGATTTCCTTCGCCATCCCAAACGCAAAACTCGTATCTCTATTGGACGACAGGTCACCTGCAGAAACCATTACTAAACCCTGATTGATCGGGTCTTGGCGTCCCTAGCGTAACGTCAGATTCCTAGAGGCGTACAGTTACTGTTTGACTAGCGGCTGCTATGGCTGGGCCTTGCCAGTGTCATAGACGAGCAACAGGTCCTAGGGATCGAATTTCATTATTATCGTTATACCGACTAGTGGGTTGCGCCATTCGTATCGGAATTGTCCCCTATTCCTGATCCGTGTCAACCAACCGGTCCAGATCAAATCTTCAACTGATTCATGAATTTCTTGTCTGTGGGTCGTAGAGATGGAAGGGACAGTCGTTTCTGACATCTGCCTCGAGGTGTCAGGTTTCGTTGTTTGACAACCCGTTGATCTTTGCATAATCCCCGCCATCTGTCCCAGCGCCTGGAATAACTAGCCCTCTCGCCTTCCCAGTTTCGGAGACGCCTCAAAACTTTCCTGTTTTCTGGCTCAAGCACGGACGCTCGTTGAGAGCGCTGGTGGTTTTGAGCGACGCTTTACAAACATTCCATTACAATCTTCTTCTTCAGTCTTCTGCCGATGAGTAAGTAGGTTTGCGACATGGACGACTCTTGCCTCCTCCCCATCTTTTCTCTCCAGCTCCCTCCGCGCTCGCTTTTATATTCGTAGTTGCATTATTTTTTTAGTTGTCCAGTACACTCAACATGTTCAATATTTTCCTTCCCATACATTAGTATTTACATTGCATGATATTGTACATTGAAGCAGGGCAAAGACGGCTTATCCAAATGCTCAGCCTGCAATTGATAGGATACGGGATCTAGACTTCCCAAAGCGGTAGCTGCAAAACGACCTCTACCAAGTCCTTTACCAAACATTAACTCAGCACTGACAGCACCTCGATACTGTGTCGTCGGTCGCATCTCTGAACTTCGAAAGGATGCGGAGCAGGTGGAGGAGGAGGAATAGAAGAAGGAGGAGGTTTCGTTGTATCCTATATAAGTTCACGTTTACAATGTCCTGCACGTTTACAGTTGGTGAACCCGATTAGCACCGCCACAAAACACAGCAGATAAATCAAATTACCTCGGATCCAAATCCAGCCGACTGACTGGCATTCATTCTGCTACGGATAATCCTCTGAATTCACGACGCAATCTCGTACAGCCCACACAGAAAAGACGAAGAGTACAACCCTTTAAAAATGCGAGCCTTGTAACAGAATGCATATCCCAACAACAGTCGACTGCTATATACCTCCTATCATCGCCGACTTGGCATTACCGGTAAACATGAGAATGCGACCGTTTGAATCAAACTGGGTAATGCATTGCGAGCTGAACAATCGCATGCTGTGTGTTGGTGAGTGTGTATGCGCGTGCGGTGTTTGTTGTGCAAACAATTGATATAAGAGTGTATAAGTTTAAGCTAGCTACAGTCCTCAGGAAAAAGAGTGGGAGAGAGATGAGAGAGAGAGTGAGCATAGTAGATAGCCACTGTCTGTTTGCGTAATGCCTAGTTGCACAGGTGCCTACCACAACGGGGTTGAGCCAGTCAGTATAAGAACAAATATTGACATCCGACCACTTGAAAAATCAACATACACACTCACACACGTACAAACACGCACACTATCATCCACCCACACATACAAACACAAATACAGACACACTCACATGTACACAACCACCCACAAAGCCCTGTCAGGTACAGGATGCACTTACCATACGGATCATATCAATATAACATGGGTCAATTTCCCAGAGGCTTCGCTACCAACAATAACGGTTGCAAAAGAAATGTTGCGATAACTGCAACGATAATAGCAATATGATAATATGTAATATGATAATATGTAATATGATAATATGTAATATGATAACATGTAATATGATAACATGTAATATAATAATATGTAATATGATAATATGTAATATGATAATATGTAATATGATAATATGTAATATGATAATATGTAATATGATAATATGTAATATGATAATACGTAATAGATACTAGGAATAACATATTTTAAACAATGATGGCTACAACAACAGAAATACAATAACAACAGCAATAACCAGATCAATAACCGGAGCAATAAATCAGCATAAAAATCTCAATAACATAGAAAGTTCGATTGAAGTTATTGTAGGCCGACATAGAAAGTAGTAACTGACTCGAGCACTGCAATTTTAACAGTTTTCACGCTTTATGTAGCAAATGCTAAATTATCGAATTAAAACAATAAATAAAAGTTACATTTAGGATATTGATCAATTAATGTATTTTTAACTGGTACCAGCCGCAATGAAATCTAAACCTTTAGTGCCTTTACAAAAGGTACATTTAGTTCTTGAAAAAAATGTATAATTATGACAATGCAAACTAGGGGCTTACATATATTATGCCATTTGAAAAGTTAGAATAGTTCGAAAAAATTACACAACTCATTTAAATCTGGTGGTGATAGTTGCAATTTAGTGACACTGTGAAAGAAAAGATCATTAGCGTCGCCCTCCTTCATTATCCAGGCTTGGGACTGGCACTGTGAGAATGCGAACAGTGGCAGAGTTTCGTTCAAGTGTAACCTAGTATTCGCCTCATGAGTGCAAGAGGTGGAACGATTCTGCTTAATACGAAACCAACAGTGAGAATTGTTCAAAAGAATTTCCGACCGACGTCGCTCGCCTTTCTTGCTATGATACGCCGTTAAACTCTTAATCCGTCTCAAAAGAGGAAGTCTCAACAACCGATACGTGTCATCATCAATTACAGGTCAAGAGGTCAAGGTCAGCCAGGCTGTCAGAGATTTCGCTAACCAGAGATAATAGATTCAATTAGATATGCCAGGAAGCGTTTCAAGAAAAAGCGACAGGCTGAAGTAGTAGGCCAACGGACTAGACTAAAAGACACCGCGCTATAGACTCACATTATCTTGACTAATTACGAATTTCATTCAGAAAATTAAACAGAATATCACTTCCTTATAATTATACGAACTCAGTATGCCTACTCACGCACGAAATAATTACTCGACTTCGCGTTTGGGAAGTGAATAGGCCTAGGCCTGCGATTGGATTTCGAGTGGCACTTTAGAAGTTTTGAGATGACGATTACAATGGGGCACTTGCGTACTTGATGACGTCGCCCGAATGTATAGCAGGCAGTAATAAAGTGCGTTTTGTGACAACAAGAACACACAGATGACAGAAAAAATCCACACGGGTAACTGGAACAATATTATTCAAATACATCAGCACTTGTCCACTGTAAATACATAGTGTGCCATAGAAGTGAAGCACTCGTGAATAACCTTGTGCCCTGCGCAAGACTGTTGATTCTCTCTTTACATGTTTGGAGATCACAAATACAATAAGGAACACACACACAATAGCGGAGGACAGTGTCTTGACTGTCCTGACGATGTCGCTAATAAAACAAACAGCAACTAACTGTCATGGAGGGGATTTTAGCTCAGACCGGTCAGTTGATGGTCCAGTGAATATGGGTAGCTTAGAGTTTAGACCATCACCAACCCCTTCGCAAAAAACAGCGAATAACTGAAAGAAACTTGAATTGTCTTACCCAAGGTTTGCCCGGCTCCATAAATTCCATCTAGCTTGCTCAAGACCAATCCTCAATCAACCAATTCATCAATCAAGCAATCACTCGAAGGAAACAGGAGACCGCATCAAATTGTCCTGCACCGAATTTTACGCGACAGAGTATCGTCACGAGTTCTGCATTTGAGTTCGTCGGTGATGGGTCTCTTGTTTGACGACGCCTTCGTCGGAGCGATCGCGAAGCAGAGCGAGCAGCGAAGATCATCGAACGAGATCATCAGTTCATCGAGGCAAGAGCGAGGAGAGAGCGAGATAGAGGGAAAGAGTTGATGCGGTACCACTACTCTTCGCTGCTCGTCATATTCGCGATTCCAAGTGGTGTATACAAACGCAGACGCGTACACAGGCATCGACACGGAGTCACAAGAACACAAGCGCACGCACGCATAATATCTATAAACTGGAACTGCAGCGGAAAACTGGAAGAGAGTGAGAAAGAGCGGCCGCAGCAATCGCACTAGACCGTTGCGATCCGCCCTGCTTCGAGACATCACCCGCTCAACACTAGAGTCAACAACGGCCAAATGGGCCAATGCCATAAGCACAGGCAAACAAACGAACCGACGCTGGACCGATTCTCAACCCCTCCTCCTCCCATGCCTTCCGTCCCTCCCTCCCCCCTCGGCCAAGACTCTGTTTACATGATGGCAAAAGTAAACAACCGATTCTCTCCACGCTACCACCGCCTTGCCTCATCACACGGAGGCTGGGCTCTGCTGAGGAGGCTGAGGCCCGCTTGCTCGCCCCGCCCGATCACCGCCGCCGCCGCCTCCGCCGCTTCCTCTCCGGCAAATAATTTATTACTTCACAAACTGCATTTCAGTAAATATTAAATGGTGCTGCGATGCCACAACTGTCAATGTGTCTCATTCGAACAGCAGTGGACGTAGCAGTCAGTGATGGTAGTAACGTAGTGGTCAGAGGCGGCGATATCGTTTGACAGAGGGGGACACCCAATGAGAGGGGTAGGAAATGCTGGGGGACACACGCATAGTTTGTCCTCTTTCTGTAAAAGGTGGGGTCTTGTCCACCTCGACCCCACGGGATCGCCGCCCCTGGTAGTGGTAATTCCAGTTTAACAAAGATAACAAAGATCATATGCGTCGCCCTGTTCCTTTATCAAGGCTTGGCACTGGCACTGCCCGGCGTGCGAGCAGTGAAGGAGTGTCATAGCTATAATGGTGCCCAATAGTAAGCCTAGTAGTGGTGTCGAATAACAGCGCAAATTCTATTGGTAGTAGTAGTAGTAGTAAAAGGGGAAGTAGGGGAAGTAGTAGTAGGTAGAGTAGGGGAAAGAAGTAGTAGTAGGCACCTAGTAGTAGTTGTAGTAATGGCGGCATGTGCCGCAGTATATTGTGATATCAATAATATTAATGTAATTGGTGGCATGGGTGATAGTAGTAGTAATGCTAGTGGTCTTAGTGAGGTCCGGTAGTGGCCTTGATGGTGGTTATAGTGGCTGTATAGTAGTTGTAAAGATGGTAGAAGTGGAGTTATACGTAGTGCTCATTTCTTCATTGGCTCACCCATTCGCCGATGCTGCGCTTCATGGTTGGCTGATCTTTTTGGTTGATAGCGCAGCCATAAAACACTCGAGATTATCATGATTGCCACTGAATTAATGCGCGAGCCATCGAGAGACGGGCGGACAAAAATTTCCCGCCGAACGTGACCGTTGTCTCTCGTGTCATATATAAACAAAGGCAGAAACATGTCAACCACGCTACTAAAGTATGCCTAGCAACACGCATGCGTACTCAGGAATAGACACGACCATCCGTGGTTTACTTTACGTGGTGTAATCCCGTGCAGTGTAAATCTAAGAAATTTATCACATAACGGCTGTGTAGGGAAGATAGGCTTAATCAGTCTATCCTTCAATCAATCGGAATTTATTTTTCGCCCATTCAAGATCGTTACTCAGAGGCATATGCACACTGGCGTAGCATGAAGTTAAGATGACAAATGGCGGGTGGTATAGGCTGGTCGATTTCTTGAATCTGGGTTATGATAAAGAGGGGTAGGCAAAAAACGGTTATCATAGCTAGGATGATCAGGACAAAGATAGTTTGAACACTTCTGATCTAGGATCTGGTGCAATATACAAAGCAAAACAAAACAGCTGTGTATTGATATTGCATTAATTCCAGCGGCTCCGGTGAATAAGCTGGTCTCTTTGACGTGGCTTTTGTGGGCGCTGAGTAATTTTCCAAGATTTACATTACATTACATTAATTCCAAGATTCACAGGTCAGCGTTGCTCTAGTCTAGCCAATACTTCAACGATTTATTCGAAAACGATGACGCAATACTGTTGATACTTGTTTCTTCGTGACCATTGCTTTGCAATCGACCGGAAGTAGTACCCACCGCACCTAGACGCCCCAGCGCCACCTGACATTCTCTTCCGAAACAAACTGCAGATCGTAATAGTAAAGTATGCGGTGGATTTAGATGGACATTTGAGCAGCCGCGGCAGCCCTGTGGGTCAGAGGGATACAAAAGAGTGGATGGCCCCACAAACTGAGCAAATGGATGACATGCGATAATGTAATAGGATATTTATAGCGCTCCATCAAGATATATCTGGTCAACGGCTCTCTCTGCGCTAGTCCATGTGATGCTAAATGTAATTACTAACGAATAATGCCACTGTAGTTTTCAAAACAGCGCACGATAAGCTAAAAGAGTAATCAATGGTTGGCCCATGCACAGGCAGAGACCAAACATCGAATTCCTTTTGGCAGCTGACAGATGGCGTATTCTCGCTGTCATAATCCGTATTTATTAGTAATTTAATATAATAATTTATGACTGAATTATTGTCGGTCTTTGTTTCAGCGATCGTGCCTTAAGCCTATTTATTGCCTGGCGTTCTCTGCCTCGTTCTCTTGTGATCTTAGGGTCCTGCACAATTTTCGTTTCATTCACTGCACAATTATTCAGGACACGTTTTTTGTTACGCTAGACAACCGTGGCAAAAACAAAGGAAAGGGACGATCTCTATCGTTCAACAGGTGAACAGCCGGTGGTAACATGGATCTCTGGCTGAGCAAGACTTTACTGCCCGTGTAGGCCCTATTTCTCGCAAGGTCAGCAGAGATGGGTCCTATTAGTTAAATTTCTGATCAACGAGAATTGGAAGTAGTTGCCGAAATGTGATAATCAGCTAGAAATATAATTAGCAAACTCTTGTATATAATCAATTATAGTTGTATAATTGTATAAGTGTATATAATAGCTAACTAGTTAAGTTTCGTACTAAATGCTAATGTATTTTTTTTATACCCAATCGGTTGTAACTATCAATCTATTGTAAGGGTGACCCTGATTACAGGATTTGTTGTCCTTTAAGGGTTTCTGTTGGTCCCTATTGACTCCAAGCTAATTGTCAACACTTTGTACTTGTGTTTGTTATTTAGAGACAATAAAAACACTTGGTTGTGGTTATGGTTATAATTCCAATTAGCATTTAGAAGCAGTTAATCAATAAGCAATTGCAATTAGAAGAAGCGCCATGCAATCAGTTTGTCAACTTGAACTCGCCTTGTATATCGCGCTGACGAATTTTGACGATGCGCAGACTGGTTCCTACTAAATGTTTATTTTAACCTGGGACTAATTCCATACTAGTCACTGATTTTAACGAATCTTTTACGCGTTACCATTTTCTTAGCTCTTTCTTCTGATATACAACTGTTATCCATCCAGTGGTTAAATTCAGCCGGATCTCGCCGGGTCTGAGGTCCGGAATCTCGTATTTCAGATCCACCTCATCTACGAAATCAGCCACCCAATGGATGAGATCCACCACCGATTCCTGAGTACACGTCTTCTTTCACAAATCAACCATGTGCACCTTGTTTCACAGGTGTTATGTTTTTATCTGAATAGCAAACAGCGATTATATTCTGTAACTTCGACTTAAGTTTGTAATTTTTATGTGGAGATCTGGCACGCATGGATGAGAACGCTAAACATAGTTTTTATCTCAATATAGTTAAGCAAAGTTTCAATAAATTCGGGATAATTTTCTAGTCAATCGCCTGTGTGGTCCAGCATAGAAAACTAATTAATCAGCCTCATCCTAGATCAGTTAATGGTTTGAATTTTCTAAGACCTAGGCTACTACTCATTTGGAGCTATAATTATAATTGGGATGGGGAGACGCTCGATTAGCAGAGGCGTCCAGATAGGGGGTCCGGAGGAAACTACCTCCAATTTCATGTAAGGAGATAGTTTTTAGTCTTAGGGGAATATCTTGCTTTCCTGACACTTGGGACCGGGAGTTTGCCTCCATCACTCAGGTAAATTGACGCCCCTGTCGATTACGATTATAATTAGCCGTATATCGCATCGATTGAATCAAATATACATAGTTCAATCGATATCCTACTATATCTGGACGCCAGACTCTTCTGGAAGTAAGCATTGCATTTTATAAATAAAAAATTTGTCATCAATGTTTAAATATGCGCATGGATACCTGCTAATATATATATATATATATATATGTAACTTGTACCTGTATATGCAGCTATGCCTGCACTGCGATTTTGTATAAACGTATACAACAGCGGCATGGATGCCAGTGTACCTGTTTGTTAATCGATACCCACATCTGGAATAGCATCATTGCCCGCATCTGTACCTGCGTAATCAAAACCTGCATCTGTATCTCCATCTATTATATCTTTCTGCATAAAATTCTTCATCCTTATCCGCATCGTTACCTGTAAATGTATGCTGTATCGTGCAATGTAATAAGCTGAATAAAATCTGAGCTACAACGTCAAGATACTTAACAAGAGGTTTAATAACCAATTGATATATATCAGTTCAATGAGTTCATCAGTTCTCTCCAAATACAGAATTTTCATCAAGAATGTTGAGGTATTTGACTGAGAGTTGTGCTCATCAGTTAGCATTGGGGTATGGATGAATGAATGAATGAACGAATGTTTAAATGCATGATTGAATGAATGAATGATTGATTGATTGATTGAATGAATAATTGAACGAAGGAACGAATAACCGGATGGACGAGGGAATGAATTAATTAATTAATTACTCAATAAGTAAATAAGTGAATGAATGAACGAACGAATAATTGCATAATTGAATAAATAAACGAATGCATGAATGAATGAATGAATGAATGATTGAACGAAGGAACGAATAACCGGATGGATGAATGAATGAATGAATGAGCAAACAAAAGAACGAACGAATGAATGAATGCAGACATGAGTTAATTGTCAATGGGTAAGTGAATGAATGAATGGATTAATGGACGAATGAATGAATTGATGAATTTATCAATGGATGGAGGTTTGAATGAATGATTACGGACGAATGAATGAATGGCTCGATGAATGAATTATATGAATGAATGAATTATATGAATGAATGGACGAACAATCGGGTAATGCAGATATACAGGGTGAGCTTAAAGACCTTGCATTGTCAGAATCTACCATTAACTTTAATAATAGTCCGTAATTCTTTACTTGTTAATTCAAGATGGCCGATTGTTATCTCGCTAAAGGTTTGCTTTTAGAGGCCGCAGTATGGTTTCTGGCACATGACACATGCCAGCACATCGGCCAATACTGTGCCAAGTGTGCTGAACCCGGTCAGGCGTTTTTCAAAACGCACGCAGATAGTCCCGATAGAGGCGCATTAAGCAACAGTAAACAACCTGTGTACCATGTGAAATATTGTGTAAACAGGCCAGCCGGCCAGACTAAACAGGCCGAATCCTTGGAGGCAGAGGCAGCGGGAGGCGGCCGTGTAAACATCCCTCCAGGATGCCAGGCATCGAGGAACAAAGATGCAAGATACAGTGTTTATCTTAATGACAAGGAAATGTCTACCGGGTGTGCACACAGACGGGCCGACGAACGCACCGCCAACCGGAGTTGGCATCGGCTTGGTAAACAGACTGTGTTTTATGACAAAACAGGCAAGATTAGTCAAAATAAATACCGGATTTGGCAGAAGGATTATTGGGGTTGTGCGTGTAATGGAAAAACAGGAGAGGAGAAGAAGGAGTGCTCTTTGCGCTGGGATGACGAGGAAGAAAACGACGAGCGGATGGAATGTGGAAGAAAATGCATAATCAGGAAATGGAAGTAGGGTCCGGAGTCAACATGGAGGACGAGGGAGTTGTGGCAAATGTCATGGTGGAGTGATTAAATTTGGGTTAATGTGCGATTATAGTGTTGATATCATGTGGGGAGGAACAATTTCCTGTGAACCATTTTCATAATCTGATTGATTACAATCTTTTTGGATAGGTTCTATTTGTTTGCGTGTGCACACACGGTGGTAGCTCTTTCCGCTGGTGAAAAACGATGGTATTTTACAGCGGATGTTGAAGAACGTAGACATTTAGGCTACCATGAAGTGCCATAAGGAACAACTACTCAGAAGGCACTTTGAAATATCGAGTTTAATCAGCTACATTACATTAGGCTTACAATTACCATCTAAAGTTCCTTATCCTGTTCCGATAGGCAGCCCATGCAGGGCTTTGTATGAATAAGTAATACGGCATTTTGAGCTTTAAATTAGGAACACCAATGTTAAAGAATATTTAATTGTCATTTGCAACTGAATTAATTCACTGAATCATGACTACAGAACTTGGCTGAAAAAATCATCTGGTATACTTGACTGAAATACTTGATGAAAATACTTATTGAAATGCTTTTACAGTTTGTTCAATTCAAATTTAGGTATGCTAAGAAGGACAATACTTAGGGCCTACAATAGTCGAAAGAGAAAAGGATACAATAATGAGATTGTTCAAATCACTAGTTAGGTCACAGTTGGAACGAAACAGGACCTGGAAACACCGTCTGAAATATTTATTATTAAATCAAGTGTTCAACTAAATTGTGCATTTGAGAGATTTTGAGTCATAGCTAGATACTCAACCGAATTTCTAATTTGAATATGACTAATATGAATATGAGTACTTGACAAAAAGATTTAACTGAAATACTTGAATGAAATGCTTAGTAGAAAAATAACTCAATAGTCACTGAAACACTGGACAAAAACACTTTATCGAATTACTCGACTTAAAGTATTTAACTCTACTATTTAAATTACCTGACTACTGTACCTGACTTAGGGGTACTTTGCTAAATTCCTTGGCTGAATTACTTAACTGAAATACAAATGACCGCATTTCACTCAAATATGACCTATTATTTTGTTCTGAAAAACTTGACCGAATGCCTCAACTCATTTGTTGAGTTAACTAACATGATGAGCCTGAACTGATTTATTTCAATAAACTATCATAAAATTATTTTAATAACAACAAATAATATACACTTTTTATCATTTGACTGAATTCTCACAACAGTGCTTAAAATAAATAACTTCACTGAATAAAATTTTATTTTAAAAAAATTGACTGTGATACAGAATTCGGACGCGAGTATAAGTTTGCCCTACTTTGTGGCTTTGTAGAAGAATTTGTCACCGTGGTAGACACATGGAGGGACAAAGAGAGATAGAGAAACCTCCACAGACAGACAGACAGACAGACAAACAGACAGACAGACAGACAGACGGAAGGACAGACATACAGACAGACGGACGGACGAATGGACAGACAGACAAATAGAGAAAGACAGACAGACAAACAGACAGACAGACGGACGGATGGACAGACGAATGGACAGACAGACAAATAGAGAAAGACAGACAGACAAACAGACAGACAGACGGACGGATGGACAGACGAATGGACAGACAGACAAATAGAGAAAGACAGACAGACAAACAGACAGACAGACGGACGGATGGACAGACGAATGGACAGACAGGCAGACAAATTGAGACAGACAGACAGACGGACGGACGGACGGATGAATGGATGGGTGGGCGGACGGACGGACAGACAGACAAATAGAGAAAGACAGAAAGACAGATAAACAGTCTGTGACATATCTACATGCTATATTTTGTCGAGATTTTTATCTCTTGCGGAACGACTACCACCTTATCTGGTAAGCGACGTATCAACCTGTGCAGTAGGCACCAGACCACACGCGATGGTTCTACCAGTCCTACCACCTCCTGTCGGTCCACTTGAGACCTGGATATAGATCCATCCTTAGGCCAGATCCAGTCAACACAGATTGAACAACTATAACGCAATTCTGTAAACGACTCAATTAGCCAACTTAGCATCACTTCACGAGTCACTCACTGTCTAGGTTTCAACTTTCAGGACAGATTTCCATTAAGAAATGCATGCGTTAACCGACGCATGAGAACATGGAGGTATACTTTTATTGTATGCATATACATGTATGTATCATGTAGATATAGCAGTGGTGGCGCTATCATAGGTATGATGCGTACGTACAATATGTATGTATGTATGTGTGCATGTACGTATGTATGTATGTATGTATGTATGTATATATGTACGTATGTATGTATGTGTGTATGTATATAAGTATGTATGCATGCATGTATGTATGTATTTATGTATGTTTGTATGTATGTATGTATGTATGTATGTATGTATGTATGTATGTATGTATACATGTGTGTAAGCTCTTAGCAAACCATCCTATGCTTCTTTTTTTGATAACTTAATTAGTATGTATGTATATATGTATGTATGTATGTATGTATGTATGTATGTACGTACGTATGCACGCACGCACGTGCGAACGTACGTACGTACGTATCTATGTATTATGATTGTGAACATGCATGCAAGTGCCTGACATTTTACGACTTATACTCTAAGTGAAGATTATCATTGAGCTGTCTTTTAACATTCGGAGATCCTTGTAGTCAAATGGAAAACAATCATTGTCTACAGCTAATGTTGACTTACTAATATGCTGCTAATAATTGTAAACGTTACATTAACGTCACATTAATCAACATTAATCGTAAATTAATTGCGCAATTATTATTCTGCAATTATTATCAGTTATACATATAAGCAAGAAGACACATTGTCAAGCTCATGCTTACTTCAGGTACATGTGACTGAAACCATAAGATACTCAGTGTCCGATGATTTACCGGGGGGGGGAGCTTCAGGGGGTTGGACCCCAGGTCCATCTACAAGGGCGTTGATGCAGTGCGAAATTCTTTATATTCGCAGCAACTCTCATTGGTCGACCTCTGCTTCATTTTTGACAAATCGGAACCTGCATACAACAGTATATTCCATGAACCTACGTACTATTGACCTTGACTAATCGACAGAATACAAGAACCTAACAAACAGCCGTCCCACCTGTTAATTATTTACCTTCCGCTCTTTGTTCGGTACAGATGCTTACAAAAGAACTGCCTACCTTTGCATCGTAAACTCCACGAACTCAGGTAATCGCGTTGAGACGGATGAATCGCTTCCCATGGCAACTACCACTGGATCCATACTCTTGCACCGAATCTCCATTTGTCCGATCCTGATTAACGGAAAGCGCAGCTGATGAACTCTCAACGACATCTATATACTCCATACACGCGTCGAACATTTTTTAATATTCATTTTCCTCCTCGTCGCTTGTAGGCGCTGTTTTTATTTCCAATTATCAGCATCACCTCCGCCATTGTGCTTTTAATCATCGAGGCTTAATCGTCGTCACCTTCTTTGTTCGTGTCATCATTACGTCCTTCTTTAGGTAACACCATCTGTACCTCTGCCTTGATTACCACCCCACGATCATCATCAACACCAACACCTTCGAGACCTCCATCACCATCACACACCACTTCCAGTAAAAATCATCACCATCAACAACAGCGAGAATTGGACCAACAGTCATCTGTATCGCCGCTAAGTATACAGGCCTATGATAGGCTACCTGAGGAGAAAAACCTAATTGGACCTTGAGAAATGTATGCTGCTTATGTGTGTAAATACAGGCTAAATTATATATAAATTATAAATTATGGGCTAATACTAGAGTGAAATACGTTTGATTCGACGCATTAAGTATAAATAACTTTCAAATATTGGCCGAGTTATTTGCATGCAAAGTCGGTGCATATATGCTGGCCCACCCTGTATATTCATAAATATAATAAATTATTATGTCAATTGTAGAATGATGATGATGACGACAACGATGATGATGACGATGACTATGACGGTACGGTGGCAGTGACGATGATGACGACGATGATAAGAATTGCAATGATCAACACAGACACGTGACACCCAGAGCTAATTCAGATTGCTACAGCCACAACCGGTGGCTCGTCCCAACGGGATTTCAACCTTGAGGTCAACAAAAGCCGTTGGGTGTTACCGTTGTTGAGTTCTAATATTTATTATTGGGAAATAATTTCTGCGACGTGGAGTTATAGGTTAAAGGTCGTAGGAAGTTTTGGAGGTTCTGAATAGTCCAACAGATAATGTCCGATGAAAGATGTAAAAACCAACAGGCCTACAGCCAGAAACGGTCGAACGTTTATTGAATTAAGCGATGAATGAATGAGATAATTAATTAATTAACTAACTAAAACTGTATCACAAGAAATTACGCTAGAAGTTAATGACCACACCTAGTCACCATCGTACCTGTGTATATTTCTTTCGGGGAATAGATTCTTAGGATGGATAAAATGTCATGGAACAACGGCAGCTAAGATTGCTCGGAAGTTACTTAGACAATAATATTGCACAACTAAATGTCACCCGACTACTCAATTTGCTAGATGGCGAGATGTCACAGAGGCATCTCGCCATAAGAATACAGCTGATCAGTTTGCGTTTATTCGCTAAATGGCGTAATGTCTCTGTCGCAGAAATCCGCTGCTAAATGCCCGCACCGTCAAGAATTCCTGCTCTGGCTCGTGACAGCCGGACTATGATCTCCGTTTGATTTCTCTGGACAACCCCTCTGACTTGACCGAGCGCTTGTGAATAAGCTGGTTTCACGCGTTTAGTTCTTAGTAAAATTGACGCTATAGAAATCTGAGCTTCGCAATAGCTACATTACGTCTACCATTAATCCAGTTTGTAGGGCTATGGGAATGAAATTTTACCGACTTCCTTACAACTGATGATTTTTTTCAGCTTTACTCTGCTGCACAGACATATTTTGCTCGCTCACCAGTCACCACGACTTTAACATCATTCAGAACAGCGAAGAGGGCGCCTCTTCGTAAATATCTGGAAGCTCCATCTAGCTCTGATGTTCACAAGCGCTCTTTTTAATATCACATACTAACTTAGTTTGTGTTCACTAAAACTTATGAATATTAATTAATGGAATAAAAAAGGTATGTAAGTTGCATAAAAATGTTGCCGACCCCCGGGGATAGTCGGGTGTTTTGCCCAGACCCGGGATTGAACCGGGGACCTTTAGATCTTCAGTCTAACGCTCTCCCAACTGAGCTATCTAGGCCGGCTGATTGGATGTCTTAAATTTGTCTCTTTGGATTTTGCAGTAGGCCCTATGCATGGCATCGTAAAATAACAAATGTTTCTCTATTTTTTTGGGAATAACAATTGTGGTTCACTGTCTGTTACGGAAACCAAACGGACTTAAGACCGTAGATTAAGTCGCATTATTTACTAAATAACTGTGTTTCTATTCAGCCACGTGTGAAGCCAATGCGCCGCGTAGCGAATAGGCTGCAATGTTTCTCGACGACGTTCTTGGATAATCGTAATCTTGAAACTAAAGCGCCACTCGAAAACTAAGCGCAGGGCACCAGCTTATTCACGAGCGCTGCATCAAATCAGAGAGATTGTCAAAGTAATGGTCCGTGGGAGTTCAGAGTCCGGTTTCCAGGAGGTCAGCGTGGAGGCAGTTAGGGACGGTGTCGTTTTAGTCGAGAATTGACAAATGGAATATCATGTAAGGGTCTGGATAAAGAAAATTCTAAGCGGCGACATGAGGTAATTATTGAGTAACCAGAAGAAACTGCTAAAAAAATCGGTTCAGCCAAGACTGATTATTTTTTTGGTCACTGTAACATATCGCTGATGTACGCTTAACGAAATGCGCTATATGATTGCACATGTGGGATTGACACGTGCACTTTTGACGAAGGCTGCTGATTGGTTGTCTTGGCGAGAGCGGCAACCGAAACAAAGGGTGCGGTGATGAACAGTTGACAACAAGAGCAGGGAGGCAGTCGGTCTTCAAGGATTGGAAAGGGTTCGTTTGGAGTTTTGGACGAGTCGTGTCAACGGACGAGGCTTGCGACAGGAACGAACAGAAACGAACAAGCAACGAACCCAGCCAGAAAGCTTCTTTGTCAACGTTTCTCTAAGCACACGAGGACACTCAAGGTAGGCCCTATGGAAAGAATTATTCCTCAAGTCAAATGCAAAAGACTGTGTGACGCTTTACGCGTGTAATGCTTGACAAATAAGAATTTCGATAAAATTTTCATAGAGCCCATGCATACACTTTTATTAAAATGCTTTCATTAAAATTCTCTCTAAAGATCATTAATGCTTATTTATTTTTATTCACCTAGTTTTGGCTCTGAAGCTTGTATTTTCACTTTAGCATTGGAGTTGTGTTGGACTGTTAGTAAGTTCCTCCTAGACGGTTTTTGTCATTTAAGCTACTTGTATTAATATCATCTTCATCAAATCCTTGTGGATATAAAGGTTGCAGTTTAACCAACGGTTCTTTTATTTTCGTCCACTCTAAACTATTACTGACCACACTACTATCTCCGTGGGCAGTCTCTATAGTCACACTATGACTTTGGCTGCACTATTCTATTCAGTGTTCAGTCCGTCGTCACATTACTGGTCATCGTTCGAAATTGAACGATCAGGAGTTAAATTTCTGAATATTTCGATTGGAACCGACCTACTCAATTTCAAGTGCAATGTTCAACTGGTATTTTATGTACAAATTACTTAAGTGGCCATACCTAGTGGGACAATGGATTGTCCTTTCTGGGTCCTCTGTTGTTGCTAATAATTAATGAAAACATATTTTGTGTTTACTTTTGGTTTTAATGGCTGCAATAAAATGAATTGAATTGAATTAAGAAGTTGTTGGGAAAAGGAGAATGCTCTTTTGTGATTTATAACGTGTGTATAATTTCAGCCTTGACTAGAATAGCGACCCGTCAGAATAAGACTGCTTGCTTAACCACAGCACACCCGAATAAGATCTAATGAAAACAGGAGCTTAGTTATGGAGATGCTTTTCAGGATTGAATTTGATAAAATCAATTGTATATCTTCTATGTTGCATCTGAAGCCAGGGCCGTACCGAGGGCGGTCCAACGGGGCGTAGGCTCCAAGCGCAAAGGTCGAAAGGGCACAAATTTTTAGCATGCAATAACTTATTATTCCATAAAATGCATTATTTTCAAAATGTGAGTGCCAAATTCGCCGCCAAATTGATGCTACGCACAGGGCGCAATTAGCCAGGCACAAGGCGCAATTATAGCTCGATACGGCCCTGTCTGAAGCACTTGTTTTTGTGAATTTTTTTAAAGATTTTAAGTGATTTAGTTGGTATATTAGATTCAGTTGGCATTTTGGTTTTAGTTCTCATCCAGAGGAGCCGGATGAGAAATATTCAAATAGAAAATATATAAAAAGTATGCAATGTGTGCAACAAGGTGCGAATGGTTGAATTTTGAAACGAAATATGTATTTAGGTGGTGGATTTCATCTGTTGGGTGACGGATCTCGTGGTTGAGGTGGGGATAGATCTCAAATCCGAGGTTCTCTGTTAGAACCTGTGAACTTTCGCCGCCTTCTGTGTTGAACCTTGAACCGGCTAACACTGACGACTCTTGTGAAATTAAACAAAAGAAGTGACCCGGCTAACACTGGCGGCTCTTGTGCCACTAAACATGAGATGTGGCCCAGCTAACACTTGTGGCGGCTCTTGTGCCATTAAACAAGAGATATTGCCCGGCTAACACTGGCGGCTCTTGTGCCATTAAAGCGGCTCATGTGCCATTAAACAAGAGCTATGACCCGGCTAACACTTGCAGCGGCACACGTGACTCTTGGGTCACATCTCTTGATTAATGGCACAGGAGCCGCCACGAGTGTTACCCGGGTCTAATCTCCTGTTTAATGGCACAAGAGCTGCCAGTGTTAGCCAGGCTACATCTCTTGTTTAATGGCGCAAGAGCCGCCACAAGTGATAGCCGGGTCACATCTCTTGTTTAATAGCACAAGCCAGATCACATATCCTGTTTAATGGTACAAGAGACACCAACATAATAGGTTGGATCTTGTGAATTGACGTAAAAATGGTGAGGCCCCATCCTCGCCCACACCGGTGTCGCCCAACCAATTTTGTCTCTGACTCCAAATAGAGTCACATCTGTTGCTTAACGGCACAATTGCAGCCACAAGTGTTAGCCGGTCACATCTTTTGTTTAATGGCACAAGAGACGACAGTAGTGTTAACCGGGTTACATCTCTTGATTAATGGCACAAGAGCCGCCAGTGTTAGCTGGGGTCACACCTCTTGATTAATGGCACAGGAGCCGCCAGTGTTAAGAGCCGCCACAATTGTTAGCCGGGTCACATCTGGCACAAAAGCCTCCATCAGAATAAGTCGGATCCGATCAACTGACGCAGAAATGTGACACTAAACAAGACATGTGACCCGGTTAACACTGACGACTCTTGTGAAATTAAACAAAAGAGGTGAACCGGCAAACACTGGCGGCTCTTGTGCCACCAAACAAGAGAGGTGACCAGGCTAGCACTGGCGGCTCTTGTGCCATTAAACAAGAGATGCGACCCGGCTAACAATTGTAGCGGCTCTTGTGCTATTAAGCAAGAGATGTAACCCGTTAACACTAGTGGCGACTCTTTTGCCATTCAACAAAAGATGTGACCTGGCTTACATTGGCGACTCTTGTGGAGTTAAACAAAAGAGGTGACCCGACTGACACTGGCGACTCTTGTGCCATTAAAAAAAGAGGTGACCCGGCTGCCACTGGCGGCCCTTCTGCTATTATACAAGAGATATGACCCGGCTAACACTGACGGCTCTTGTACCACTAAATCGGCTCTTGTGCCATTAAACAAGAGGTGTGACCCGGCTAACACTGGCGGCTCTTCTGCCATTAAACGGACCCGGCTAACACTGGCTGCTCCTATGCCATTAAACAAGACACCTTGCCCTGCTAAGACTGGCGGCTCTTGTGCCACCACACAAGAGAGGTGACCTGGCTAACACTGGCGGCCCTTCTGCCATTATACAAGAGATATGACCCGGCTAACACTGGTGGTCTTGTGCTATTAAACAAGAGATGTTACCCGGCTGACACTGGTGACTCTTGTGCAATTAAACAAAAGAAGTGCCCCGTCTAACACTGGCCGCCCTTCTGCCATTATACAAGAGATGTGATCCGGCTAACACTTGCGGTGGCACAAGAGCCGCCACAAGAGATGTTAACGGCTAACACTGGCGGCTCCTGTGCCATTAAACAAGAGATGTTGAACAGCTAATACTGACCGTTTTTGTGCCATTTATCAAGAGATGTGACCCGGCTAATAATTGCGGCGGCTCTTGTGCCATTAAACAAGATTTGTGACCTGGCTAGCACTGGCGGCTCTTGTGCTTTTAAACAAGAGATATGACCCGGCTAACAGTTGTGGCGGCTATTGTGCCATTAAACAAGAGATGACACGGCTAACACTTTGTATCCCGGCTTACACTGGTGGCTCTTGTGCCATTAAACACGAGAGGTGACCCGGCTAACACTGACGGCTCTTGTGCTATTAAACAAGACATGTATCCCGGCTGACAGTGGCGGTTTTTATGCCATTAAACAAGAGATATTGCCCGGTTCACACTGACGGCTCTTGTGCCAATAAACATGAGATGCGACCCGGCTAACACTTGTGGTGGTTCTTGTGACATTAATCAAGAGCTGTGTCCCGGCTGACGCTTGCGGTGGCTCTTGTGCCATTATACAAAAGATATTGCTCGGTAAACACTGACGACTCTTGTGCCACTAAACAAGAGATGTGACCCGGCTAACACTGGCAGCTCTTCTGCCATTAAACTGACCCGGCTAACACTGGCTGTTCTTGTACCATTAAACTTGACATCTTGCCCAGCTAACACTGGCGGCTCTTGTGCCATTAAGCAAGAGATGTGACCCGGCTGGTACTGGCGACTCTTGTGCCATTAAACACGAGATGTTGCCCGGCTAAAACTGGCGGCTCTTGTGCCATTAAGCAAGAGATGTGACCCGGCTATCACTTGTGGCGGCTCTTGTGCCATTAAGCAAGATATGTAGCCTGGCTAACACTGGCGGCTCTTGTGCCATTAAATAAGAGATTTGACCCGGGTAACACTCGCGGCGGATCCTGTGCCATTAATTAAGAGCTGTGACCCGGCTAACACTGGCGGCTCTTGTGCCATTAAACAAGAGATGTGACCCGGCTAACAGTTGTGGCGGCCATTGTGCCATTAAGAGATGTGACCCTGCTATCTGTTTGTGGTGTCACCAGCAATTGGATGAGTGACACAGGTGTGGGCGAGGATGGGGCCCTACCATTTCTGAATGAATTGATCAGATCAGACTTATTATGATGTGTACTCTTGAGCCAATTAGTGACCAGGCTAACTCTGGCCACTCTTGTGCCATTTAGCAAGAGTTGTGGCCCGACTGACCCGGCTAACACTCTTTTCGGCTCTTGTGCCATTAAACAAAATATGTGACCCGGCTAACCCTGGCGACTTTTGTGCCATTAAACAATAGATGTAACCTGGCTCACACTGGCGACTTTTGTACCATTAAACAAGAACTGTGTGCTGGCTAACACTTGAGGCAGCTCGTGTGCTCTGCGACTCTATTGGCATCAAACAAGACAGGTGCCCGAGCTAGCTCTGGTGGCTCTTTTGCTATTAACCAAGTGATGAAAGCCGATTTATTGTGATGATTGCTTTTGTGCCGTTAAATAAGGCAGGCAGTTGCGTCACGACGGGGTGTTGGGCAGAGTAGGACGTTCGCCCCCGGACACAAAAGTTTTAAAGTACAACATAAAATATATTATAATTATTGAATTATGCTTCAAATTATTTAATTTTAAAATGAACAGCTTAATTCTCAGTTTCAAATCTGACAAGAAGCCGTGTATTGCAGGTTTTGTAAAAAAAATTAATAGTATGGTGGCGTCAAAGTCGTTTAACTCCTATGTGGGCGCACAAGTAATATATCTCGCTTCATTAAAAACGCCATAATTTTTGGCCCGGAAATTCCCGCGGTTTTAACTATTGTCGATCCAGGAGAAAATGTAATTAATGTCAATCGGGTATTGAAGAAACGGAGTACCACTGATAGTTTAATAACTGAAATTGGAATCTGCTTTTCTCGTTTGAGAGAAATGGACGCACGTTTTTTTACTTCTTTTGGATATAAATAGTTTCGTGTCGGGACGTTATACCGAACTGCTGAAAACAAAATGTGCAGATATGGCAAATCATTATAAATGTGACCTTGATGGAAATGATCTGTTCCGAGAAATTAATGACTGCAAGATGCTTAAGTAACAAACCGGTATGCGGACTTTTAACCTACGGACGATTCGTCCCGGACGGTTCATCCTAGGACGATTCATCCAAATACAGCAATCTCATTGTCGCCTGTCGATAAGCGACATGTCTACTCTACGTTCAAGCGAGGGTCGTTTGCTTCCAAAAATGTTCACTAATTTGACACTGAGCACTAATTTTTCTCATCTGTTCCGGTCACCTCTAACGATGCCCGAGCTGACTTTACGCTAACATTATTACATCTAGGCCTATTAATAGCCTACATGGTTTAACATTTGCACAAGTCTGTACCATCGTTGTCTGTGGGGGTTTATTTCCACAGTTGGCCCCTTTGGCCTTAAAGAAGTTTGTGTATTGAATGTATATATATTATATACATTGGATGTATATATATATGATATATATATATATATATATTATAATATCTGTTATACCTAATATTTTATACTTTAATGTATATGTATATGCTGTTATATACTGTATTGTCTATATAATAACTTTTAACAATTCAGAAGTAAAAGTGAGAATAAATTTCTAACTTATTTCAGCCTTTATCTCAACAACTACAATAGGAACCGACAAGCAGTTTTGACCCATTGCTTCACATATGTTCAAGCGTGTAAGACTTTCACCTCTTATGATATTGAGCATTTTCATCTGTATGCTGCTTTTCGAATTTTAAACGTACAATGTTAGTGATAACAGTACTATACACAGCTGTAATTTCTGGAACCCTTGCTGATTATATAGTCCAACGGTTTCCTCAAGGGCATAAATTGCATTCCCTTGTCATGTTATTGCAAGATATGGGCGCCAATGGATTGACCTACGCTCATCATTGTCGTTGGCGGTCATTTTCCTCAGCTTGCACTTTTGGTCCTGGATAAAATATTTTAGTGAATGAAATCTGGTGAAAATGACGCAGACGACGCAACAAATTGATGGGGTTATCTATAATGCACTTTTGTTCATCGTGCTATTTGGGTAAAATGGATTCATATTGATATCTGTATCTTTTGGAGTCATCTACAAAATTGGTTTCAGAACAGTCGTAGCCCCTGGAACCTTCGCTGCTTCTCTTGTTCTACGCTATCCTCCGGGACACAATCTCCATCCAATCGTCACCACACTGCAGGACATCGGCTCCCATGGTTTCTCCTACACTCAAGCCTGCATCATTATTGTCGTTGGCGGTTGTTTTCCTCAACTTGCCCTTGTGGTGTTGGGTTAAAACTATTTAATGAATGAAAACGACTTGATACAAAGCATAAGTGATTATTATTGTGATTTGTGGTTCTAATCATAAATCAATAAATGCTAATGGTTTGTTTTGTTGTGAATATCATTTCAGGTCTCATCCTAATGATTCTCCTGTGCTTCTTGTCCTCAGCATCTGCAGAAAAGGAAACTAAAGTTACACCTAGTATGTCTTTGGTTTCATGATTTTTGGTTCTATGAGCATTGAATCGAAAGCTGACTGATTTAAGCTTCCTTATCAAGTATCCGCAAATAAGATGCAAAACGTTATGATCAGTGTCGCTCAGACCCATTACTAATATATGTTTATCAATATATCATCACAGGTTTGCAAATATGTGCCATAGGGATCATCATTCCTTTGTAGTCTCCCGCCTGGACTACTGCAGCGTAATACATGGTGGGCTCCGGCTTGTCCGCTTAAGTGCCTTGACAGGGTCTTGCGCACGGCCGCCCGACTGGTGGGCTGTTATCAAGAAAACATTAAAAATCATCTGTAACATGAAATTATTAGCACTTTGGAAACACAAGACTTTCCAGGAAGCATATAAGTAAGTGCATGTGTACTTTATTAAACTGCCTGCAAACACACTGCAGAAACCTAAGATATGAACAATAAAAAGTTTGCAATTTAAAAAAGCAATCATATTAGGCAATTACAAAAACTCACGTCCTTTCATTTTAATCCCATGTATTAATAATGATAATGATCATAATAACAGTATTGATAATAATAGTGATTATTATAATATTTACAATGATATATTAATAATAATTGTAATAATACTGATAATAGGGGTATGAGTAATAACAATAATAGCAATAATAATAATAATAATTATACAATTTGTATTTTCAGAAAAGGATGCACTTGTGGAACTGAGACTTGATGGGTGTACCATCACCATCAAGTCTGAACATGCAGCCAGGTATTTTTATGATCATTGTGTATTAGGTAATAATTTGCTGCTTTCATTGGCAATGATTATTTTATGTTGCACGTGGTAATGGACCATCTTTCTTGCATTACATAGCAACCTTCAAAGTTTCTCCGTTTGTGGGCTCTTACCTCCTTCCTTAGTGAAAAATATGAGCATGGGATGAATTTATGTGTGTGTACAGAAGATTATTATCAGTTGGGTCAAACATATTTACCATTTCAGAATAAATCAACCTTTTTGACTTAAATAGTTGACTGAATGAACAAATGAACGAATTATTTAACAAATGAAGGAAATTGATATGCCATTTCAAGGAATGTGCTTTATGCACTTCAGGATACAGTATAATGCAATGTAGTTGTATTAGTTTAAGTGTAACAAAACTTTGCGATAACAGTGATCTTTGGAGTCCTCCGGCGTTCTCTAGGCATGGGACTGGCACTGCCAGAGTGTGAGCAGTGGTAGAGTTTACAATACGATGCAACTTGTTCTCTTGTAGAACCGACGACGGTTCGATGGATACCACCTGCCAGTGGGTATATCGATTTTCTTCAAAAGAAATTGACTGCTTTTGACTTGCAATGACTACCTGGTCCATCCCATAGTAAAATTCTTCTATGCTATATGACACATCGGCAAAGATATAGGGCGCAGTTATTTTCTATTTTTATTACCGAAATTTTATACCGCCCTTCTTCCAACATTTTTACTCAGAAGTGCATACACACGCCTCGACGGCACAACTGCAGTTGTACTGCAGAGAAATTGTGCGCGAAGGACTTGCTCAAGGTCCCTACACAGTGACTCCCCGGATGAGGGTCGAACTCGCCCACTCAGTGCACACTGAACGTTACGGGCTGACCGCTCTAACCGATCGGCCACTGTACTTATTATTATGAAACATGCTTTTGCATTTTGACTCAAGTAATAAGGAGAATTCTAGATTAGATGACAGTAAGAAGAGTAGAATATTTGGCCAAAACAAGTAATCACTCAGTTGTTTTGCTAGTATTTCGGCCAAATGGAGTGCCTATGAGTAGATATTTTGACAGAGTGTTATGTCAAGTATTTATGATTGATTGATTGAAAAGTTGAAATTAATTAATGAAATTTTACAGGCTCAAAGCAAATTCAATATTTGCGTATTAATTCCTATTTTTGGCCAAAATATAATCATAAACTTGAGGGGTTTCTTTTTTGGCCCACCCTGTATAAATATTGTTCGTGTTTTAGAACGCCAGAATCAAGTTTTGAAAAACGAAGGGAAGATATTATCGAAGAGTTTGGGCAACAAATGACGAAGCTTCTGGAAGAAAAAATGGCCCATGTATGTATGTTTGTCACTCACCTGTAGGCGTAAATATCGCTCTGACTACTTGTGAAAGCCATTACTTGCAGCTTCATCTTGTTCTTTGAGCTCTGTTGATCGGCTTGATCTTTTTTTGCCTAGGACTAAGATGTTTGCTGTTGTGGGTTTATCTACAAGAAATGACCTTCCTCCTTCATTAAGGGTTGAACTAATGTCTAGATTCTCTCTCTTTAAAGACGTTTCTTTTCCCTCGTAGTTTCTGTGCTGAACAGTTATTGTATGAGGTTATCAAAAAGACCGCGATTTCTTCATAAATGCTGTTCACATGGCAGTGATGTCAGATTTTTAGCGTGTTTCACTCAAACCATAAGCTAATGAGTTCGTGTTCTTTTTATTTTTTCATTGTTGCTTCATATGTATGTACTGTGCTACCAATGTTTGGTGAAATAAAGATTGATATACGTTATTATATTTGCACAGCAGAAGTTGAAAGAATAGGAGAAGAAGCCTAAGAAATCTTGGAAAGAAGCAATATTTGATGTTTTTGTGCTCCTGGTTCACTTCGTTAAGGACGGATGTGTCTTGTTGTTGGTAGTATGTGGATCAATATACAAATTAGGCTTTAGAAATGTTGTGATGCCAGGGTCCATTGCAGCCTTTCTCGTTTTGAGATTTCCACCGGGAAGCATACTAAACCCAATTATTAACATCATGGTCAATATTGGATCCACAGGATTTACTAACTTACAACTGTCTATCATCATTGTTATTGGCGGTTGCTGGCCGCAGCTATCCAACCTAATGACTGTATAGAACACTATTTTTTCATTTAATCTGTCTGTCTTTGCGTCTCTCTCTCTCTTGTTCTGTTTATCGATGTCTATGACTATGTACAGCTTAAACTTTTTTTTCTTTTTTTATCTCGAATTCCGCTACATTCTCTAATCAACACCAAGCACACTAAAACACAGAACCATTTAAAGAATAATTTATTTAATAATACGTTTAAGAACAGAACGACATGTAAATATCATTTTGTATATTAAAATAATTAAAAGCGTCTGCTACTATTTTTTTATGGCCTACGGGTGAATAAATGGATCGCATTAGTAGAGAAACAAACACTAGTGGCAGCCAGACATATGGCGCCCGATCCCATAGGACGAGAGGCAGAAAGGAGAAGGAGAAGGAACAAACACAATTCACAGAGGAGAATGAGAAGAAGAATGACGGAGGAGGAGAGAAGGGAAGAAGGAGAAGGAAGTAAGGAGGAGGGGAAAGGAAAGAAGAAGAGAGTTGACAAGGAGAAGATAAAGGGAAAGCAAGAAAAGGAGAAGGAAGGAGGGGGAGGGGAAAGGAAAGTAGGAGAAGGAGAAGACATTGAAAAATGAGAAGATAAATTGAAAACATGAAGTTGAAGGAAGAAAAGGAAAAGGAACAGACGGAGGGGGATTGTGTAAGAAAGTTTTTTTCCTTAAAAGAAACCGCACGACATGTAAACATCATTTTGTACATTAAAATCGGAAATGGATAGCATTAGTAGAGAAACAAACACTAGTAGCAGCCAGACATATGGCGCCCGATCCCATAGGACGAGCGCCAGAAAGGAGAAGGAGGAGAAAGAGAAAGTGAAGGAGAAGGAGAGCAGAGGAAGGCAGAAGAGATCAGAGGGATGAGGAGGAGAAAACCAAGCTTGAAAGAGAAGAGAAAGAAGAAGACAGAGGTGAAATAGATGGACGAGAAGAGGATGGAGAAGGCGGAGGAGGAGGAGGGAGGGAAGGAAAGACGAGGAGAAGGAGGAGACGGAAGACAATGAAGGGGACGAGGAAGTGCATAGTGCCAGAGGAAGGGGAGGACAAGGGGAGGGGTTGAATTTCTTATCTTGTGCGCATGCGCTGTGTCTAAGTAGTAGATATATTATCCATCCTTCGTCGACGACGTTAATTCCGGACATCGAAGGACAGGAAATTGACAGAGAGATAGAGAGTTTTAGGCAGACGACGAGGCAGACACAGAGACAGAGACATGAGGATACTGCGACGACACAGGATAAAGATGCATTTCGAGAGGGAGAGGGAAGGGAGGAGAGACGGACATCGAGAGAGGGGTAGAAGGATAGAGCAAGAGAGGAGCAAGAGATGGATCTTTTAATACTACATGTGTTACTATTAATATTGCTACTAATACTGAATGTTATTATTAGTATTATCATCATCATCATCATTATTATTATCATTAATATCATCATGATCTCGATCTTGATCGTGATCATTGTCATCGTCAGGATCATCAGCATCATCATTATCTTAATCATCGGCAGCAGCAGCATAAAGAAATTTCCGGAGACAGAAGATATGGGTGATCTTCTGGAACGGTAATGTCTCCAACAATTCAGGCGTTAAGAAACGTGACAGCCTATTTTTGTTATTATCATTATCATTATTATTTATATTATTATTATTATGTCACATATAGTGTTATTCATCATTGGCATTGCCAACGGATCTGTCATCAGGCCATCTGGGTCGCCGCTTGTCAGTGGATTGTAATCTTGACATAGTGCCCTGAAAAGCCACCGCATTGAAACGTTGGATCAATGCCGACAAGTTCTGGAAAAGGAAGTTTGTCTCTCGGGTGTCACCGGTAGTTGTCGAAAGTTGGTGTCCAGTAGAAAGGCGAGGCCCTCACTATTGAGGGGACCGAAGGTTTCTATAGCGATTGGAACAAAAGTGTATTGCTTCTCTAGCTCAGAAATTTTGTGCGTTTCCTTGTGGCTGCTATCTCCGCCGCTCCTCCGGCTGTGGAAGCTGTCTCGAGGATATAAGAAGCGGCCACTGTGTCCACCACAGTCGCGTCCCAAAGTAAGACCCGCCCCCCACTCCACGTTATCAGGGTCTGCCCGTCCGGTTTCTTTCCATCTAATCTAGAGAGGCCTGACGGTTCCTTGACCGCTGGAATACCGGCTCTGTTGAGGCTGCGATGGATAAGGTCGTTGATATTAGTGTCTTGCTTGACGGCCAAAACCCAATGAACAGGACAGGCCATGTGCGCCTCTGGCAGAGACGAAGGCGCCGCATGCGCAGGTGTGCGGCTCGCAGATGGCCACCCCTAATCATAGGCCGACCGCCACCCTCACGTTCTCTAGGCATGGGACTGGCACTGCCAGTGTGAGCAGTGGTAGAGTTTACAATACGATGCAACTTGTTCTCTTGTAGAACCGACGACGGTTCGATGGATACCACCTGCCAGTGGGTATATTGATTTTCTTCAAAAGAAATTGACTGCTTTTGACTTGCAATGACTACCTGGTCCATCCCATAGTAAAATTCTTCTATGCTATATGACACATCGGCAAAGATATAGGGCGCAGTTATTTTCTATTTTTATTACCGAAATTTTATACCGCCCTTCTTCCAACATTTTTACTCAGAAGTGCATACACACGCCTCGACGGCACAACTGCAGTTGTACTGCAGAGAAATTGTGCGCGAAGGACTTGCTCAAGGTCCCTACACAGTGATTCCCCGGATGAGGGTCGAACTCGCCCACTCAGTGCACACTGAACGTTACGGGCTGACCGCTCTAACCGATCGGCCACTGTACTTATTATTATGAAACATGCTTTTGCATTTTGACTCAAGTAATAAGGAGAATTCTAGATTAGATGACAGTAAGAAGAGTAGAATATTTGGCCAAAACAAGTAATCACTCAGTTGTTTTGCTAGTATTTCGGCCAAATGGAGTGCCTATGAGTAGATATTTTGACGGAGTGCTATATCAAGTATTTATGATTGATTGATTGAAAAGTTGAAATTAATTAATGAAATTTTACAGGCTCAAAGCAAATTCAATATTTGCGTATTAATTCCTATTTTTGGCCAAAATATAATCATAAACTTGAGGGGTTTCTTTTTTGGCCCACCCTGTATAAATATTGTTCGTGTTTTAGAACGCCAGAATCAAGTTTTGAAAAACGAAGGGAAGATATTATCGAAGAGTTTGGGCAACAAATGACGAAGCTTCTGGAAGAAAAAATGGCCCATGTATGTATGTTTGTCACTCACCTGTAGGCGTAAATATCGCTCCGACTACTTGTGAAAGCCATTACTTGCAGCTTCATCTCGTTCTTTGAGCTCTGTTGATCGGCTTGATCTTTTTTTGCCTAGGACTAAGACGTTTGCTGTTGTGGGTTTATCTACAAGAAATGACCTTCCTCCTTCATTAAGGGTTGAATTAATGTCTAGATTCTCTCTCTTTAAAGACGTTTCTTTTGCCCCCGTAGTTTTTATGTGCTGAACAATTATGGATACGACACTTAAAGAAAAAATGTTAATTTCGCATACTAGCGATGAATCCGTGCTGCACTTCATGCATGAAATGAATGAAAGACTGTTGGTTATCAAAAGGACTGCGATTATTTCTTCATAAATGCTGTTCACATGTCAATGATGTCAGATTTTTAGCGTGTTTCACTCAAACCATAACCTAATGAGTTTATGTTCTTTTTATTTTTTCATTGTTGCTTCATATGTATGTACTGTGCTACCAATGTTTGGTGAAATAAAGATTGATATATTTTATTATGTTTTAACAGCTGAAGAAAACAGGTGCTTACAGAGAAGGGGGGAAACCAAGAAGAGAAGGAGAATCAAGAGAAGGAGAATCAAGAGAAGAAGGAGAATCAAGAGAAGAAAGACCGAGATCAGGCAGATGTGACAACCTCTTTGAGCGGTCTTATTAATAGGTCACTATTGTTTATATATTATTCCTTAAAGAACGGTATTTGTTTGTTGTTTATATGCTTAGGCATAATAAACAAACTGGGCTTTTCAATTAACGTTACATCTGGAACCCCTGCAGCCTATCTTATCCAACAATATCCTCCGGGACATAGCTTCTATCCAATGGTTTACACAGTCCAGAGAATTGGATCACATGGGTTTACGTTTGTACAAAGCTGTGTTGTAATAATCTGTGGGGGTTTGTTTCCCCAGCTGGCTCTTTTGGCCATAGACAAGTTTGGCTGATATATGTATATATATATTACATACATTGGATATATATATAATATATATATATGTATATATATATATTATAATACATGTTATACTTTATATTTTATATTTTAATGTATATGCTGCTATATACTATATTGAGCTATAATATATATATATATGTATATATATATATATTATAATATCTGTTATACTTTACATTTTAATGTATATGCTGGTATATACTATATTGAGTATCAACAGCCTACTGTTATTTGTGTACTATTTTGTGAAAAATGGATTAACTCTTTTATTTATATGTGGAGCAATAATCAATAGATAGGGATTTTCTACAAACATCACACCTGGATCCCCTGCGGCCTCTCTTGACGCCCAATTTCCACCGGGACAGTCTTTATACAGCTGTTTACACCATACAGAGAATTGGGTCCAAACTCCATTCCTTGGTCATCATGCTGCAGAACATCGGCGCCCAAGGATTCTCCGACACTCAAGCGTGCATAGTTATTGTCATTGGTAGTTTATTTCCAGAACTTGCCAATGTGCTGCTGAGTTAAAACATTACTCCTCTTACTGTCATCATGGAGAAGCAAGACAAGGAGAAGCAAGCGAAGGAAAGAGATGACACAACTAGTGGAAGAGAATTTGTGGTTAATTAAAAATTGATATATGTTATTATGTTTGCCCAGGTGAAGAAAAACGAAGTGTTTGAGAACGGGGACGAGCAATGGACTTATGCAGCAGCGTTATGGATGATTGCCAGATTTATCAAGAACGGCGCAATATGGATCTGTGTGGTGTTCGGTACTATATTCCGCATTGGTTTCCGAGCAGCCGTAGTAGTTGGTTCATATGCCCACTTAATGGTGCAGAAGTGGGTGCCAGGACATAAACTACATGGAGTCGTCGTGATTTTGCAGGCGATCGGTGCGCAAGGTTTCAGCACTAAACAGGCCGCCTTACTTGCAGTAATGGGAGGGCTGTGCGCGCAGCTCATCCACATCTGTTGTTAAAATGGTTGTCGTGAATATGTTGTAGGAAAGAGATATATGAAGGAAAGAGATGACACAACTAGTGGAAGAGAATTTATCAACAGCCTACTGTTATTTGTGCACTATTTTGTGAAAAATGGATTAACTCTTTTATTTATATGTGGAGCAATAATCAATAGATTAGGATTTTCTACAAACATCACATCTGGATCCCCTGCGGCCTCTCTTGACGCCCAATTTCCACCGGGACACAGTCTTTATACAGCTGTTTACACCATACAGATAATTGGGTCCAAACTCCATTCCTTGGTCATCATGCTGCAGAACATCGGCGCCCAAGGATTCTCCGACACTTAAGCGTGCATAGTTATTGTCATTGGTGTTTTTTTCCAGAACTTGCCAACGTGCTGCTGGGTTAAAACATTACTCCTCTTACTGTCATCATGGAGAAGCAAGACAAGGAGAAGCAAGCGAAGGAAAGAGATGACACAGCTAGTGGAAGAGAATTTATCAACAGCCTACGGTTATTTGTGTACTATTTTGTGAAAAATGGATTAACTCTTTTATTTATATGTGGAGCAATAATCAATAGATAGGGATTTTCTACAAACATCACATCTGGATCCTCTGCGGCCTCTCTTGACGCCCAATTTCCACCGGGACACAGTCTTTATACAGCTGTTTACATCGTACAGAGAATTGGGTCCAAACTCCATTCCTTGGTCATCATGCTGCAGAATATCGGCGCCCAAGGATTCTCCGACACTCAAGCGTGCATAGTTATTGTCATTGGTGGTTTTTTCCAGAACTTGCCAATGTGCTGCTGGGTTAAAACATTACTCCTCTTACTGTCATCATTGTTACTAGTCAAAATGTAAAATGTTACACATGTTACATGTGTATATAAAATGAGTTTGTTTACGACTCTTATATTACATATATATTGTTTATAAATTAATGGGTTTGTTTGAATATACATGTGTATATAAAATGAGTTTGTTTATGACTCTTATATACATATATATTGTTTATAAATTAATGGGTTTGTTTGAACGTTACACGATGTTATGTGTGACGCCATTCACATTATATTCATGTTGTTTGTGCGAACAAATGTGTCTTGTCACAACGAAACTAGTCACAAGTACGAAATATTATTTTCTCTGTTAATTGCACCATCTTGTAAATGCAAGATTTACCTTTTCAAAACCGTTTTCCGCTTGTTTATGTCTGAGATACAGGCAAAGTAATAGAATTTCAAGAACGATGGGTTACGTAAATCGTTATTTGAGAAAACTGCGTACAAAGTTTGGTCAAATTAATAATTAGTTTTATAATCTCCTTAGCAACGGACATTGTTTTTGAACCGATATCAAATTTTTAGCGTGTTTCACTCAAACCACAAGCTATTTTCATCGAGTTCATGCTCTTTTTATTTTTTCATTGTTGCTTCATATGTATGTATTGTGCTACCAATGTTTGGTGAAATAAAGATTGATATATGTTATTATTTTTGCCCAGCTGAAGAAATCGCAGGTACCTGAAGAGAAGAAGGAGAAGCAAGAGAAGAAGGAGAAGCAAGAGAAGAAGGAGAAGCAAGAGAAGAAGGAGAAGCAAGAGAAGAAAGACGGAGATGATGCAGATGAGACAACTACTTGGAGCGGATTTATTAACAGTTTACCGTTGTTTACATATTATTTTTTCAAGAACGGTATTAGTTTGTTATTTATATGTGTAGGTATTATAAACAAACTGGGATTTTCAACCAACGTAACACCTGGATCCCCTGCGGCCTATCTTGTCCAGCGATATCCTCCGGGACAGTCTTTATTCAACGGTGTACACCGTGCAGAGAATTGGATCGCATGGTTTTACTTTTATACAAACCTGTGCCGTAGTTATCTGTGGGGGTTTGTTTCCACAGTTGGCCCTTTTGGCTATAGAGAAGTTTGGATAATGAATGTATATATATTACATACATTGGATGTATATATAATATATATATATGTATATATATATATATATTATAATATCTGTTATACCTTATATTTTAATGTTTTTTATTATTTTTGCCCAGCTGAAGAAAGCACAGAAGATGGATGATACAGCACCGAAGATGGATGATACAGCACCGAAGATGGATGGGACAGCACAGCAGATCGCAAAGAACGAAGTTAAAGAGACGAATAACACGTCTAATTCGAGTGGAAATGTCATAAGCTTAATTTCTTTCATGTGTGAATTTGTGAAAAATGGCATCAGTCTATTATTTATTAGTTTAGGCATTATAAACAGACTGGGTTTCTGGGTTTCTCTACAATTGTTGTACCTGGATCCCAAGCGGCATCGCTTGTTTTGCGTTATCCACCTCGAACCGGTCTCCATTGAGCTGTGCAAAAGCTGGTGAGAATTGGATCACACGGATTTTCATTTCCGGAAGCTTTTACCATCATTTTCTGTGGGGGTTTGTTTCCCCAATTGATCCATTTGGGTTTAGAGAAACTCATATATTAAATGTATAGCTTTTATATACAATTTAAGTATGACATTTATTGAAAATCCCAGTCCATTGATAACTTATAACAATTTCACATTTTAATAACCTTTTAATAGCTTTAGAGAAGCTCGTATATTAAATGTATAGCTTTTATATACAATTTATTATTATGAAACATGCTTTTCATTTTGACTCAAGTAATAAGGAGAATTCTAGATTAGATGACAGTAAGAAGAGTAGAATATTTGGCCAGTGAAGAACACTACATTGACCTGCCAAGTGGCAAAGTTACTGACAAGATGAATAAGAAGGAGAGAGGACAGCTCTCATGTGATCGTGATCCTGACTATGAGCCAGTTGCAGTCAAGTGTGGTAAAGGTTGTCGTGGTCAGCAATACAAAAGGGGTGCAAGTGGTCGGGGCCGTGGAAAGTGAGCAGTTATAAGTTTCGGTCTCTAATTACTGTACCCATATGTTAGCAAATAGTCTCAATAGTGTATACGCAGGTAACAACTGACATTTTGAAAGCATGAAGCTTATTATGGAGAAACAGCAGTTGCATTACGGTCATTTGGAGATTCTTAAGCTTTTGGCTGCTTAATTTGTGTGTATTATGTTTGTTAACGTTAGGCCATTTTGCCAGTATATGATATAAAAGGCTGAAATTTGCTCTATAGTGAGTCATTGTGTAAATTTTTATGTGTGCCAAAGTACACTCTAATAGCTTCACTACAAGTGTGCGTTGCTAAGGACTATAATGTGTCAAACTTAATCGCGTTTTTCTCGAAATGTAGTTTCCAACACAACTAAACTTCAAAAGTGCACAACACTGGTTAGGAACGTCATAGATAAATAAATAATGTTATTTGAAAGGTCTAACAGAGCAGAACCTTAATGAGAGAATAAAGTAAATTTTGATTTCTTGCCAACAAAAGCCTACTTTTGCCATGGTGGGTCACACATATATATTTTATATATATATATATTATATATATAATATATATATAATATATATACATAGACGAGAATATATAATATATATATATATGTAAAATATACATTGTCTGTATAAATGCAATCATATGCATATTACTATGTTCATAATTTCAGAAATAAACTGATTATAGGCATACACGTTCATGTTACTATGTTCATAGTAAATATAAACATGCAAATGTAAACGTGTAAACATCACTTACGAACAGAACATTTACTTATTAGTTGGCAAGCACTGCTTGGGCGTTAGTGTTCTTTCAAATGTTTTGTCAATGGTTGTGAATATCCTTTGGTGGAAAGGCCTCAAGAATGTGGTAGCCTCAGAAACTACATGCAATGCCTTTGGTGGAAAACCACACCATGCATTTGGAGAACATGCAGGGTGTGCACAAAGCCAGGGCAAACCTTGATGTCTCATCCATGCTTCTGTAGATGTCAAGATCTCACCGGAGGATGACTCCAAGAATATGCATTGACTCAACACGGAGTAAATCTACAATTGGATGCTGCAACTCAGCACAACTGCTCCTAGCAACAAGCATTTCAAGGGACTACGTTGTTTTCAAGATAAACAGGGTGATGATCTGAGGCACTTTGATGTCAAAAGTCGAGATTCTCAGACCAGTATCCTGGAAAACAATGGCACTGACCAATGCTGTTTTGACGTCAGGCCCTCCAATCTGTCAACATGTGAGAATACTAGCTCACTACTTTCTCAAGCTATTCTCCCCAACTTTCAATAAACTTTATGTTCTATAGATCCTAGTTGCAAACAGAGAAGGAAATAGAGATGAACAAGCAACATGGCTTACAACACAGATGCAGTATGGGAAGGAGAGGCAGAGGCATAACATCTTTTATGTTTTATACTCTACATCAACAAAAATTTAAAATAATTATACTTGGAGTCTACTGAAGTTCAGAGTCTCCCACTATTGTTAATATGGGTTTGATTGAACATTACATTATGTTAGATGTGTATATAAAATCAATTTGTTTCTGAAACTTATACATATATACTTTTCATAAATATATGGGTTTGTTTGAACGTTACATGATGTTATGTGTGACGCCATTCACATTATATTCATGTTGTTCGTGCGAACAAAATTATCTTTACTGTTCTTAGTTAGGCCTACTTCTCGATACCATTCGTTTCCATTGGCCAGTCCTAGTGGTGTCATGTCCTCATATATAATTCTTATCTATATATGTATATTATGCCAATATGTGGATGTGCATATGCTATACATAATATATTTATTTTTATATAAAGTTTACATATATACATAATTATCAAGGATGTTCGATTGCTTGTATGTGTTTATTTGATTGCATGCAACCTATAAATTATATATTTTCTCAACGAGACCCGCATTAGCAGATGCTCTTTCTACTCTCGAACAACCGGACATATGAACTTTGAAGGACATCGATCTTATGGTGCTACATTACATTCTCAGAAATCTCTGAACAATAAATTCATTGACAAATGAGATTATTTATGTCTGTTTTTTTCTTCAAAAAGGTGAAACGTTCTGAGGGAAAAAGTAACTAAAATGCAGAAGGATCTACTTCTGTTGCCTGGATTCATTACAATAACGACAACGGAACCGGATATGATAACTTTTGACGACAACCCTTACACGAAGCGGGCCAAGATGCCTTGCGGACATGTGATAAGTATGTGATAAAAAATAAATGTTAGGTTCATAGGGATTAAGGCCATAGGTATAGGTGATCCGATCGCTTATAATATAATAGTCTTAGGAAACTTGTGCAGGCGTTCAAACATCTTAAAACTGGTTTAACAGCTCGATAACAACGAATGTAGGACCTATTTGCTGTGCCTACAACAATTAGCACATTACTATTATATAGCCCTTTGTGACACAACTGCAGGCCTAAACTTAGTATGGTCAAAGCATGTTAAAGGTCGAGAAAAGAAAAATCCAGTGTATCTCCCAAATCTATTTTTTTATTGTTCATATCTTAGGTTTCTGCAGTGTGTTTGCAGGCAGTTTAATAAAGTACATATGCACTTACTTATATGCTTCCTGGAATTTTTTTTTTCCAAAGTTCTAATAATTTCATGTTACAGATGATTTTTAATGTTTTCTTGATAACAGCCCACCAGTCGGGCGGCCGTGCGCAAGACCCTGTCAAGGCATTTCAGCCGACAAGCCGGGAGCCCGCCATGTATGGCGCTGGGCGCTGCAGTAGTCCAGGCGGGAGACTACAAAGGAATGATGATCTCTATGACACATATTTGCAAACCTGTGATGATAAACATATATTAGTAATGGGTCTGAGCGACACTGATCAGAACGTTTCGCATCTGATTTGCGGATACTTGATAAGGAAACTTAAATCAGTCAGCTTTCGATTCAATGCTCATAGAACCAACAATCATGAAAGCAAAGACATACTTGGTTTAACGACCGTAGCTTCCTTTTCTGCAGATGCTGAGGACATGAAACAAAGGACTAGTATCAACACGCAACCTGAAATGATATTCACAACAAAACAAACCATTAGCATTTATTGATTTATGATCAGAACCACAAATAAGATGATCAACCAATACTTTCACAAATTCTTTTAACACATGGAGGACGATCACGAACAATGACATTTAACATAATTACGGCCATAATTGCGCTCCATCAAGATTTATACTCAGAGACGCTCTCTGCATTGGCCTTAACGATGCCAAATGTTACAGTGTACAAGTTAAAATACATCTATTAGCAAAACTATGCACAGTAAGCTGAAAAGAGTCACCAATGGTTGGCCCACGCGCAAGCGTGAAACTCCAACGGATTCCCGTCGACAGCTGACAGATGATGGCAGGGTATATTAGAACCCCCCGACCCTCTCCAACATGCTAACCACTACACCATCAAACACTCCAAGGTATGGTGCTCGTGAATAAGCTGGTGCCCTGCACTTGACTTTCGAGTGGCGCTTGAGAAGTTTGGAGGTTACAATTACGATAGTAAACATAAGGTCAAAAAGATCTAGCAATTTAGCGCCTCTTTGGTAGCGCTCGGTCTTATTTAAGTAGTCTCTGTTGCCCGGTTCCTGACGTATCTTACAGTAAGGCCCTCTGTTCCTCGGATAGAGGTAGCTATTGATACTACAAGCTCCATCTTCGACCAGACAGCACCAAACGTTCTCGGTTGTGGGTCCCTCCATATGGAATGGGTTCATGCTATTAACAATCTGCCAGCCTTCTACAGTAGTCCTCATTTTCGGAATGAATGAATGCATGGCCCACCAAAACAGCTTGTAGTCGATCTTGGCTTCAGTGAACGATCGGTGATGTTTTGTAACCTCAATCTGGTAGGTGGGGTCCTCTCTTTAGAAGTAGTGTTTCGATCAATGTAGCTGCAGCCGAATCCAAAGGTAGCCTTTGAAGACAGGCACTGTAACACAGAGTAACCAAGCGCCAATATACGGACCATTCACAAACATTCCCAGTAGTGATGACTATCCAATCAAACTCGGCACTGTGTTGTGACGTCCTAGCTGAATGGAATCTAAACAAAGCTCTGCATTATGTACACTCAACAAGAACTAGTAATTTTAAACAAAGCTATGCATTATGTACACTCCAACGTATAATAATGTTTGCAGCCCGGGTTGATGGCCCTTAATCCTACATACTTTGTAAAATCAGAGCTAACATTTTTAGTCATGTTATCACTCAATTATTGACTTCAGTCGATAGCAATTAAACAATAAAAGCAAGAGGTGGAAGTCAACAGAGCATAGGAAAAATCTCTCAAATTGCTGCAACACATTTCCGCCCACAGCTCTATCGAATACTATGGCACCAATGTTTAAAAATGCAAACTGCATCAAAATTTTACTCTTAAGTAAATGCCTTAACTTAGCAAAGTATTAAGCGCTCAGCCCAATTGTATATATGTTAAACGCAATGTGTCAAACAGGGATTTTGTAAAATGCACGATTTCTTAGATTTTAGGCAATATGTAAAATCACTCATTTATGGTTAGGATTAAGAGTTAGGGTTAAAGTGAGGGTTAGGGTCAGAGTTGGGTTTAGGGTTAATGTAGGGTTACGGTTTTGCAAATTGCCTAGGCATTTTAAAAAAATGAGTTTAACTTATTGCCTGTAACATATACAAGAAAGAAATATGACTGCATTACTTTCCGATTACCTTAAGAACAAGGGAGAGGAGGAGGACAGAGCGCAGCATTGTGAGGAAACTTGTGAGGTGCCACGACACCCAGAACATCGTTGCCAAGGCCCATGACCTTCATCACTTCCTTGAGGCGCTGTTCCTTCTCATAGACAATTTCCTTCACAATCATCGCCACCGAAAAGATCCATGCCAGCGTCATGAACAATGGCAAACTTCGCGATATTGCCAGAGTAAATCTACGATACAACAAACAACTGGGATATTAAGGTCAAATAAGGTACATTAAAACTTTGACCCAACAGGTCTGCTAAGGTTCAGAATATCTCAGCTCCAGTTGGTCCTCAACTGTGCAGCCCCAATGATGCCCATCTAGATAAATCACATATGCATGATAGAAACACTGCAATGTCTTATTTTTATTTAAATTATTCAATTTAAGACTCTTAAATTTGGAGATGAACTGCACTGGTTTTGGAACTGCCTCCAGCATACATCAGTTAGCTTTGCATTCTAGTTTTGAGTCAGCCTGGTTACCAATAACAATGCTCTGTTGCCTGCACATAAATACAGGTTCGTCACTATGAATGCCAAAATTTCAGTAAAATTTGACCTTGAAAATCAAGTCCATTCATAACCGGCACCTGACCACAGATCACTCATTTGCTGAGATAATACTATAAGTAAGAACATTAAGCAAAATCCAATTGCAAGCAAAGTCAAATTCACCTATATATAATTTGTAGATACAATTCCAAGTGGTAAAATTGTTAACTGCAGCAATCACAAACAAATATGTAGTAGTAACCCACTTAGAGACAAACCTCTCCAAGCATTGCAGTTAGCGTTGCTTACACATGGTACATGCGAGTAATTTATATAACACCATAAACTATAGAAAACAAACATTTTATTAAACGCCTGCTGAACACCATATCTTTCATGCAAGCACCACCTTGCTAAACTGCTACTTCAATAAGGCAACCTGTCAAGAGTGAGAAAAAATTTCATAATTATCACCAGAAAGACTTTCCTCAATAATCAAAATTTAATGTCTAGATTAATTCTTAACTTATTGAAAACAATTTATATACAAACCTGTCATCTATGTAAAATGGATAGGGAAACTGCTGCACTGAGATGCCAATGTCATCTTCACATCATGTCATCTTGCCTGTATGTTCACAGATGATGGCATGTTGAATAGTTCAATCATGTCTTGAAGGTAAGCAAAGCCAGAGAAGACGTACTTCATGTCTGCCAGAGGTCTGGCTCGAGGACCAGAATCTACAGAAGAATTTTCAAACAGATTTTGAATGGCCACACAAACGTGGGAACTGAGCCATAGTCAAAATAGAACTTCGAAATCTGTTGTTTAAGCAGATTCTTATGTTAACAATCCTTGCTTTAAATGGTTTGCTTTGCTTTGCTCTCTCTGGAATGTGTGTTTCCTGTTCACTCTAAACTTCCTTCTGGCACTCTCTCATTCTCTTTCGCTTTTCTCAAACCTGCTTTTCTTCGTGGGACCTCGAGTCCTGGCAGCGCTTCTGAATGGTTCCCTCTACTAAAGACGCTATACAAATGCCTAAATACAACACCTTACAATAAACGAACAAAAATGTCATGGAAGGCAACCTTATCTGTAATGCTAGAACCAAATTTTACAGAAAATTGACAGAGGCAGAACATCTGTGAAAGCAACACACTCAGGTTTGACACACAGAATCCACTCGACAGGTTCAAACCCACAACCGCTAGGTCACATACTAAGCACACTATTCACATAATGATCAAGCATGTGCAGACATGACTGATAAAGACATCAGTCAAACAGCTCTTAATGTATAAATAGTATGCTGCAGACATTAAAGTGGTCACATACTTGTCAGTAACTTTGAACTTCCCTGTAGAGTCAATTCGGGATGAGGCCATCCGAAATTTGAACGTAATGTGGCTTGGCGTTACGTTTTCTGAAGAATTGTTCTCGCTAAGTTGAAAGACAAGGCCTTAAACAGAAAATGTAAACAAAAATTAAGGCCTCTTCCAAGTTCATAGTGACTAATGATTTATGACTTCACAATGTTACAGTCTTGGATCAACCATTTCAATATGTCAGAACAGAAATGTATACTTTAACAGATTGTGATTATGTGTGGCTTTTAGGTGCTAAGTAAATTTCCATCTACATTACATCATAACCCATTACCAACAACAACTGCAAATTTTACAAACAACTTAATGTTGAACTATTCAAGATGACAAACTGCAGCCAGGGCTCAAAACCCACCACTTGTCGCTTCCTGGTTATCAAGACAAATGGTAAAATAGGCAAAAAGGGTCAACACACAGAAAATTGTTTTTTGGTATATTATTAAAAAACAAAATGTCTACTTTCAATGTCCAAAATTTAAAATGTTTAATTCAAATATTTAGTTGGAGGAAAATGACTTTTGTTCATTAAGTTGATAGTGAGTATAATCAAATATAAATGGCTTAAGAGACACTGTCAAGTTTAGAATAATAGTGGCCTTACAAGCCCATAGCAGCTGGTCTTCTATGTATTTGAGACTAGCCCTGACCAGATCAGCCTCTTGCCTAAATGGCTCAAACTTGTCAAACTGAAAACACTACAAAAGAAACAGCAAGACCTAACCAACGCGACTCTAAAATATACAATGGCACCAAATAACAATGCATTGGCTCTTTCTACAAACTTCTTAAGACTTTCCTTTTTGACCAGGCCTGGGTCGGGAGCGCCTCTGAATAGTTATTTTGAAGAGGTGCAAAATAAATTGCATTGATTGATTGATTGATCAAGGACTAACTCAAAGTTCCCACAAAGTGACTATATCTGGCAGAATCAGACCCATACCAAAGCTCACTATTTAATTCCATCTACTCTGCTGATGAACATGACTCAAGAACTGCCTTTTGCAGGGTCATCATTCTTCTTAGGTCACCTCTCTGTCTGATCCTACTTCAATTTCAACATCAGGCTTATCACAATAACACTAGTAACTTTACACAAAAACAGTCTAGCCTAGCAGCCTTAAGTAATAATTATACAATGGTTAATGATGTAGCTCCCAAAGACAGCATCAGTTATAACTTATGGTGAACACATGTGCATGTGTATATACAATACATACATACATACATACATACATACACAGTAAGAGTCTAGATACATAAATATATACATATATGCACAAGTTTATTTATACATTAAAAAAATAGTTCACAACAGCATCAAACAGCTGGCAAATCCAAAACCATATTACACATGTGAATGTGATTGGATTGCTCATGTCTCAGACATTCTGGAATCTGCACCATAGAAGTCATTAGACGAGATTATAAAATTAATTAACCGATATCACCGAACGTCTCAGTATGGTGTTACCTCAAAGTAGGTTGCAACAAACGTCATCACGTTCTCTAAGATTTAAGGTATACTGCCAGTTGCCAAGATCAGCACTTGCTGGCTCGACTTGTATCCAATAAAACAGAATTTCAACATCTTTGTGGCGAGGGAAGGCTAAACTTGCTGCAAACAGTCCGACCTAATGCACAAAATAAAGACAATCAATTTTCTCCAACATGATTTTGATTTATATAATAAACATTATCTTTTAAAAGCTGTGCCTCATAAAAATCGAGCTTACAGAACTCCGTATTCTGAAGTAGAAGAAGGATAATCATCATTTAGGCTATCACTACTATACTGGTATCAAAATAAAACAAACAATTTGAATATTCATACTGGCCAAAACCTTGCATTTAGGGCATAACCGGAAATCGCCTCGGCCGAATATTGGAATATTCGGAAGTATTTGCCTCGGCAAATATTACACCCACAAATAGCTAAAAATAACTTCTTTTTTTAAATAAGTTTTTTGATGTAATAATATTTTTTCATCAAATAAACTTAGGACTAACGGACTTACATCTAATTAATTAAACAAGAACTTAACGTTCAACTGAATTTTCTTTAGAATAATGATGTTAATTTATACATTTTAATTTCTTTTTGGTGCATTCCCCAGGTGTGGCAACCAAATCAGTAATTTTCTCACGTGAATTGGCTCCACCCACTCTCCGGTAAACAATAGAGAGCTTTTACAGTTTAATCACAAATAAAGTTATTAAATAATAAATATATTGTTATATCATACAGCGATATATGAAAGATATTGCTATAGACTCTGCGTTGACTATAGATAGTTCTCCGTAGCTGTGCACATGGCAGGTTAACTACCCTTTGCGTATGGATGGTAGGCCTACTCGCTGGTAGTGTCAGCGCTGCATGAAAGCAAAGTACACAATTGCGAACCAAAAGACAGATAAAAGATAAGTTTTTGGTACTTCTTTCAATATGTTTTAAATGAACATCATGCAGAACATGCATATTTCCGCTATTGCGTACCAAATTTTCAAGGCCAGTGCTACCACTACTCACTGACCTGATTTGCCTCTACTATTCGGTTCGTACCCGGATCCTGCAAATAGTTCATCCAAATACTCGGATTCGGTACCCAGTGAAAATTGTCTACTCGGTTATGCCCTAATTGCATTGTAAAAATACAAATGTAGCACTTGAGAATAGTGGAAGTAACCATAACAGACTCACACGTATGCTGTTCATTATAGGGCTGGTAGTCATAAACTGATCAACCTTTGGTAAACCTTCTAAAACATCTTTTGCCATCTTCTGAATTCGAGCCAAGTATTCAAATGTCCAGTTTATTCAAATGCCTGCAGCAGAACATAAAGTGACCCCCTTGTTTTAACATAAAAGTAAAACTGACACAACACAAGTGAACTGACCTATCATTTAACCTACTTCGAGGCAATATCGGCCTAATAAGATTTGCAATGTTAGAAGGATAACATTACATAAAACATAAATGAAGAATATAAGCACCACTTTCTAAGAGCCCTTTGAAAGTGGTGCAAGGTGAAAGTTCGAATGTCTTAATAAGACTGGCTTTTGAGTTTCATAAGATCAAATTAAACACCAGGACAGACAAAACAGGTTCCATATGAATAACATAGAATACCAGAAGCAGTGTACCTGCTGGATTATTCGTCGGACGACTGGTGTATCTGGACTGTATGGTATCTTACCACGCACCAGCGGCTTCGTCTGGTGCCAGACTATCCGTAATGCTGGGTTTTCAAACTGCTGAATGCGATAGAAAACGCTACGAACACAGTTTCCCATTTAGACAAATAGGTTACCAGTATATTAACACAGATAAACAAGTTAACACGCATAAATGCCATTAAACATAATGGGCTGAGCCTGCTAGCAGAACAGTTCATTCCTCCGGGTATCCCCAGTCTTCCCTCTAAGCAGTGTGCATGTGCACGCGCACACGTAGAACAAGCGCACAAAGAATTTTAGCACGTATACAATTTGTTTATCAAAAAAACAAATATTAAGATGAGCTGTAAACCAATATTTAGCTGGGCAGATTATAAAATCGCAAATAAATTGAAAGCTAATTAAAATTACGTACAATACAATGTATGCATCATCTGCTCTATACACATTTAGACAAGGAACTTTTCCTAGGTTATCAGAACTTATCACCATAGACTTTTAGATAGCCTATGGTCTTGATTTATCCATCATCGCATTCAGCTTGGACCTACGCACAAAAGTGTGAACCATTTATAAAATGTTGCACACAAAAAATTTCTTGAGCACACTGTCTTTAAAAATTAGAGGGAACATTGAATTTGGTCTCCCCTTTGTTTACTGATGTCGTGTTCCACAAACTGGCTACGTAATTACTGGCTTCTGTCTTTAGATCTAAGTTCTTGAACATAATTTTGGTTTTGTTGTGTTCTCATTGGTGACCAATGAAGTTGATATGATTTACTGACTTTGATGTCAATATAATTATTCTGTCAGGCTCAAACAGAGAACATTTCTTAGAGTCAAAAAATTAAGTCTCACTCATTCTCTGGCCATCAAAAGAATTGGGTAAAATAATTTGTTCATGTTAAATACATGCAGTGTAGGCCATGTAACGATGCATATACACATTTCAACATACTCTGCCTTGGTTTGGCCATTCCGCCTCTTCATATACATATTCAAGAGTTCAATTGAGTATTAATTAATCAATAACTACTGCAAACTTTCCATCGTCAATTATATTGCAAAAACAGTCAAAATCAGCAAAATATTTAAATAGAATTCTAAGATATAAATTGATTATGAACTAATCTAACTTATGACTACCTAGCCAGTCTAGATTAGCTAATAGCGCTTCTAAGGTCAGATATCTACCTCCCACGGGAATGGAGTAGATCTGCAGTGGATTTCTGTAGTGTTCATTTGGATTCTTTCTTTGTATAAATTCTGTCGATTGCTTCTTCTCGGATGATTGTTGCCTCTAGCCTCTTCACCTCAAATGCTTCTGTGTCGTCCTCCACTCGCACTCGTCACGTCCGAATGATGAATCGGACTTATTGTGATACTTGCGTAGCCTCGATTCCGTTGACAAGTATGTCAGAAGAGACACACTATAGATGCTGATATTAATCTCTCAGTCCATCTATATTAACGTGAAAAGAGTTTCTGCAATCCACCGCTCATGACCGATAGTTTGAGAACGAAAATAACTCCTGATTACACACGGAGAATATATCCATCATTACTCGACGATCACAGTACTGTTCGCCACTACACCATTTGCACCCCTCAGCAGTTCTAGACGAACCAGGGTCAAATAACTGTCCGAACTCCTAAAACTTCTTTGAGAGTTCGCAACTTCAGAATTACGTGTTGAATTTTTCTAGGCACCAGACATACTGAACATTTTATTGCAAACTCATGCAGCCCGGATGACGCATTTCCGCCGTACAGTCCCCAGCAGACGACAGATGGTCAAAATCAGACCTTTTAACATTGCCTTCTGAATGTCAAATTGCTAACGACCAGTTCTCCCCAACAACACTGTTACTAAGGACTTAATTTAATCTTATAGCGCCTTTACATTATATTTATAGGCTGGCATTAATTAACTCTGAATTAATTCAAACTAATTAACATTGATTGCATATTATAATGTTAATAATACATAAGAAATGTGGGTTTTAATAGGAACTTCGCTACAGGCCAATCCCTCCATCATCACAGTGTCTGGCCAAGTCAGTGTCTATGCACAACCAACACTTTTAATGTAGTTATGGCTCGGTTCACAGAAAATGTATAAAACTAATTTAAAAACTCAGAATAAAGTTGTCATACAGTTATATCAATCCTCATAAGAACTTTAACTTCAACAGAATTTCAGTGAACCTAAATTAGCAGACCCTCATTATGTCGTGGCTTTTTCAAAAAGGAGTCGAAACAGATATGATGCAGATGAAAAAGCATACAAAGAGTTAAGTCTGACATTTGCCATCAAAGAGGTAATTGAAGAACACTAGGACTAGAGTTAACATTAAATCCAGTGATAGGAACAATATTAGCTACAGTACAAAGCAGCTTACTGAACACAACAAACAATTACCGAGAATGAACAACCATTGTTGAAAAATATGCAACGATAGGGCAAAGATAGGAGTGGATTGGGGAGTGGGGAGGATTATGACAAGGACACAATAAGGACACTTGTCAAACTAAATTATTACAGCTTTATCCATTGAGCAGCAGCCAATAAAGACCATGAACCCAATAAACCATGGCTTGTGGAATATCACGAGTAACATTTTACGATGAGCAAATTAAACATTTGTGAGCCTTGAGTAAAGATAAAAGATGCTGACCAGAATGCATTTTCCAGTACACTGTAAATTGTGAATCATGTGAAAAAACAGGACACGCCATTGACTTTGTGGGTATTTGTTATGGTCCAGGCCAGAGTCATGGACCATTTGAATTAGGGTTAACTTGTCTTTGTAACAATGTTCGTCTGTAAAACATGATTTGGTACAGTCTTCTAGATTCAGCCACTGGATAAGAAGGCCTCTAAGCAGCTGCTGTACATAAACCAGTCTCGGTTCATCAAAGCAAAAAATCCAAGCACTGATCTACCATCTGTCATATATCTCAGCACTTTTCTACTAGGCAATCCCAAAATATATGAACATCCATGAACTAAATCTCAACTAATCAATATTGAAGCAACCCATATCAATTTTCCTTTGAGCAGTCTGTGAAGATTTTACCAACCTTTCCTCATCAATCATACTTACTTTACCTTCAATGATCTCTTTGCCCGAACAACCCATTTTTGAGCAACCTATTTTCCATTAACATATTTTGCACCAAATTATTCTTAAACTGACTGATTTCAACCAATTAAAGCAGTCAATTTAGAAAATAACTAACTGCTCAGTATAAATTTTAGATTACACAAACTGTCAGTGCTAACCTGCTCTTGGATAAGACTGAGGTCTATACTCTGATAGACGTCATTCACAAGATTCAGAAGATGCATCTAAAATTCGGTGGACGTCAGCTTGCACTAGTTGATGCACGATCAAATATGTTATACGACTTGTATATGCACCATGCAGTCATGCATACAGTGGGCCATGTTTCTATTTGTGATCATGTGTATGTATGTGTGTGTGTGTGTGTGTGTGTGTGTATGTATGTATGTGTGTATGTATGTATGCATGTATAGCTATACAATTATGTGGTATATATGGTTAAGTTTGCGTGGATGTCTCTTTGTTTGTTTGTTTGAGTATACAAAAGCATATATGGATTGTCTTAATGTCAAAATGCAAAGAGGTATCAGTCTTTTAATATTCTTCTTTCCTCGAATCGTGCATTCACAACAAGCAGCCGGGGTTAGGTTGGCTTCATCATTGGCAACTTTAGCTGGTTATCCATAGTCATCCATAGAACACATCAGTCGCTGCAAGGTCAGCAAAGGAATCTGGAAAAATATGGTGTATGCCTATTAGCGTTTGTGGCCAGTTGCCTATTGCCTACCGTAGAGTTAGCTGGGTCACACGTCTTCAGTGGCGGAACAAGGGCTTTCAGCTCACAGAGGCAAGATTTTAAGGCCACTGGTTACAAGATAATTTTTCTAGTACTTTTTTTCTAGCTTTTGCAGATGCAGACGCTTCTGTTATTTTGTCAAAATCAATTTGATCGAAAAATTCTTTTTCAAATGCTGAGAAGCGCCAAATTACTCGACCGGTTTGGTCTCATTGTGCTTCGTAGAGTCGTAGACGAAGATATGACACTTCCTATCTCGCTGTGTATATTATATATATATATATATATATATATATATATATATATATATATAGTACACTGGACGGTTTAACGCTAGACCGCTATAAATCGCAGTGTTGAACCACAACGCTCGCCTGAAGACATTGCGCAACATCAAGTTGCAATAACGTCTTCATCGATTTCAACTTGAAACGTGACGTGGCTAGATTTATTTAATTGAATTCTAATTCTATTGATTCCTTGTTTTATCCAAGCGTCTGTGAATGGACTCGCCTACCTCGTGGGCATACATTAATTGCTTACAATTAATGGCGTGGAGTCCAATCAAACGGGCGAGCGGTGAAGGATATCGCCTGATAAAACGCTCAAAGAAAACTAGCTGGGTCGAGGTCACTGGGCGGTTATATATATATATATATATATATATATATATATATATATATATATATATATATATATATATAAGTCCCTATAAGTGCTTACAAAAGAGTTATTTTACAGGTGTTACATTACTGATTTAAGGGTAGTGTATCCTTAATTAAGGGCAAGCAAGGTCACGATGATGCATTAGATACTACATAGGTGGTCCCGGTTTGATGGAGCGTAAGCCAGGATGTGCTAATCGGACTATTGCCTGTCTTCAAAAGGCTGATAAATCGCTCGGTGCGTTGATCTCCGACAAGGCATATCGGAGGCCATTTGGTATGCCAAGGGAGGGGTTTTGACAGTTTCACCACCCCGCGAAATGATGTAGAACCTAGTTCCTATATAAGGAAGAGTACCCTTTAGCCCATTGCCAGTTACCCGAGAGTCGTCGTCTGTGATACTGCTGTATGCCTACATGCAGAGAATTTCGGATAAGTTGAGCCCGTGAAAACCGTGATATTAGCGTTTGAGAATCGAATTTATTCAGATTTTGAGGTTAAGTACCATCCATTTTGTATTTTATTATGCCCACCTAGATATGAAATTTGGGGAACATTATTACTGATCGCATAGGTTAGGGTCAGAAGATTGAATTATTCTGACTAAGAATATATATATGTTGACTGATGTATGCTTAATGTGAAGTACTTTTATTTCAGACTTAATTGTGACTTGGACATTGATTGTGATCCTTGTGATTTTGTTTGAAATACTTGTCTGTGAATTAACTACTTTTCTGTTCTTGCTTCCAATTACACTTCTTCATATTCTTTCATGATGTCTCAGGAGTCTTTACATCAAGTAGGATTGGCTACTGAGGTAGAAAGGATAAATACACCTTTCAGTAGACATGATTCTGCACTTGACAGGTTGCTTACTAAACTAGATAGTATGTCAAAGAATCAGTTAGAATCAGAGAACAGGATAGAAAATAAACTAGCTAAAATCTCTCAGAGTCAGGCAGATTTAGTTAGAAGTCAGTCTGAACAATTGGCTAATCTATCAGAACTTAGCGAGAGGTTGGAAAGAGTAGAAGGTTCTACTCGGGGATCCGTGAGTCGAGTTTCGAACCCTGATTGCTTTGATACAGCAATTGCCGCACCTTGTGACGCCGTGCCCTATACCATCAGCCACCCTTTATACTCGTCATCCCATGATTTACGGAATTTGTCACTGGTTCAGGAAGCGAGTACAGCCTCTGATTTTCTGCGTAGAAGTGAGCGCTTAAAAGGAAGATTGCGTCCAGATTATAAAATGCTGGATAGACTAGGCTCTTCTTCTATGTGGCCAAGTTTTGAGGAAGCTAACCGATTCCGACCCTTAATCTCAGAAGGAGGTGGTTTAAACTCTCTAGACTCACGAGGACTCAAGGGGTTATACACGGTTGGGAACCCGGAAATCTCACGTCACCGATTAGCGACCGGTGCCGAGTACGACCCCGAGACTTACATATATATATATATATATATATATATATATATATATATGGCCGCTATCAATAGGCCTATAGTGCGAAACATTTGCATAGGTTATGTTGACTCGCAATAATTATTATGTAAGCATCTTGACGTGGTGTCGACTTGACATGCTAAAGCGAAACGGCATGCGTTGCATTGTTTAAAAAAAGGCATGACGACTACTATTAATTCGACGATTGTATCACTTTCTGGACAAACGTTAATGAATAAGCTGGTGCCTTGCGCTTAGCTTAAGGAATCTAAGAGTCTACCACTATGATCGCTGAGTGGCACACGCGTGTGCATACTTACTAGAAAAGTGGGCGTAGCCTCCTTGATAGGGGCGGTGCCTTCATCGCGATCGTCGCAAACTACAGCGAGGCAGGCGACCATGACCTTATGGCGGGGTCAGCGGCGCATAGAGAGAAAAGATAACTGCACCTGGTAGCGGCAGGGGTCAATGGCCAACTACTATTAGGCGATATGTAGTAATAATTAATTTCAGACGTGTGCACATGGTAGATTAAAAGCCTATGACAATTCTCAACGTCAGGCAAAAGCTGCTGCGAATCACACATGAGGCTCGATTTATATATATAGACTTTTAGACTAGTTTCCAGGGCAGTACCTAGAGAAAAAATACTTTTCTGTAGGCCTACAGCTGCACAATGATTACTGTTAGCAAATTATTACTGTTCCATCCCTTCAGATCTCTTGCAAAACCCATCAGCTCTTTGGGGTTTGTTTAAGTCGAAATGCATAACTAGATGGCGGTGAACCTCCACACACCCAGTGCGATTTAATCGTTTTCAGGTCACCGCAATCCAGAGAGAGCGAGCGAGAGCGAGATGCAAAGCGACGGACGAAGATCGAGACGAAGATTTCCACGCGTCCGTAGATATGCTTTGAGCGTCGAGAAGGTCGTGTCTCTCGACGCCAGAATTCCTCAGTTCCTGCCGTACAGACGTCAGTCGAAGAGGCGAGAGGGAGTCATCCGGGGTAGGGAGTGCTGAACGCGGGATTCCAGACGGTCGGTCGGTCTGTAAACGGGAAGTAACAGCCAGGCGCCGACGCTTTTTCGGAGTAAACAGATAATATTATTCGCGTACCTCGTCGTATCCGTCAGCTGCCACGACACGGTCGGCCTTTGGCAAAATCGAGGCGGGGGATCTGAGGCAGCTGGAAAAGGCGGAGGAGGAATAACGAGAGGGAGTGGGAAAACGCGATTTGGTTGGCTGCTGGGTCGAGCCCTCGCCGGCGCAACGAACAGGAGGGGATTGGACGGGGTAGCCTCTGCAGGAGGAGTAGGAAGAGGAGAAAGAGGATTCTAAGGAGTTGAGAGAAGGGAAGGAGTGGGGAAGAGTCGGGTGGTGGTTAGGTTCTCGGCTGGGCGTGCGTCGTAGCCGAGGCTGGGATGGCCGATATAACGGCCCGGCTGATCTGGTATAGGCTGAAGGAGAACTACGAGAACCTGGCTCAGTCCTACGAAGAGTTCAGCTGGCGTAGGGTCGACATTCTCGACATGCTGTTTCTTGGCTGGGTCCTCGTGGCCTTCGTTGTCGTCGGGCTGGTCAACCTGTATCTGAGGTTTTTCGGACTGCCCAAGACCTTCCAGCGGAGACGTGGCCTGGACTGGAGGAATGTCGACGGACCAGGGTCCGTGGCCAACTCGGGGATCCTGCGTGGAGGGGAGACGGCGCAGTGGATTAACGCGGCCGTTGGATGGATCTACGAGAACCTCACAAAGAGACCGGAATTTATTGAGACCTGGTTGAAGGCGTTGTCTGAGGAAGCAAAGAAATATACGGTGAGTGAGTCCGGGCCATTGCTTGATCAATCAATCAATTAATCAGTCAATCAGTTTGCCAGTCAATCAGTAAATCGATCAGTCGATCAATCAGTTGATCAATAAATAAATCAATCAATTCATAATCCACATCAATCCATCCATAGAACAATCGATCAATCTGAATGTGTGTTGAACTCCATATGATTTGTGCTCAGAGGTGGGTGATTCTGACCCGTTGCTTTTGTGAAGTTTGTATATTGTTAACTGAAGAGGTCGTTTTTAAGTATTGTGTGAGCCCTCAATCTTACCTCGTCTGGCCACCCAACTGTGAAATAATGAAGAAAATGCGAAAACCAGGATGTAGAAGCGAAGTTGTTGAAGTGAAGTTGGTCACTCAAAAAGTTATAATCCAAAAATGCCCATGACAGATTTTGTGCTTATGTTGAAAATGCAGCATGGTGAAATCTTTTAAAACCACAAAAAGTTTTTTTAACGTTTGGCCCTGGTTTTAAGTTAAAGCATTAAACTCTGAGCCTCACTTTCATGGATATGAACTTTTATCTTCAAACTGTGTTTATCCTGTTACACCACTCATTTATGTTGTGAGATTTTCTTTACTCAGTGTCAATCACACTTGGCTTTGTGAAGCTTTTGGCATGCAGCCCAGTGTTTGCGTTTCATGCCTATTAAGCACAGTCTAATAGAACTGCACACGTTACACACATCACCGTTTTTATGGAAAACCTGTTTGCAAAAGATGCTAATAATATCCTGAGGTTGAGTGAATCACCTAAGTGGTCTATTAATACACAATATGTGCTATATATAAGCTTTCATTTATTGAATTGATGTGTGATAAGTTGTTGGTTAATTCATTTTCTTCTTCGCACTGCAATCATAAGACTAATCTCATAATCTCAAGTGCTATTTGACAGTCACATTCACTGCGCTGTTATCGTTTAATTGTGAAAGCTAAACCATTAATGTCAATTGCATTTAATGAAATCTATGATCGAATTTGATTAAAGACTTAAATTTTTAGGCTCACCCAATGGTATCAAAGAAGTCTGCAGCCGCTGTTACGGTAGTCATAAGATGTCGTTAAACTTTGGAATAATTATAATAACAGGGGTATGGTCTGTCTTATTAAGTAGCCCAGTATTTTACCGTAAATACCTTTGGGTACATTATTTCTCTTTGGCCGTCTGTACCTGCAGTCACCTTACATAATTGGCAAAGATCCTACTTGTGCACCCTACTGATGAGGAACGAGTTGCCAGTCTCGCCCTCACTGGATTTCACGAATGGAGGTTACGAAACAATGATAACTCATCGCTTTTTGTTTCTGCAACATAGACTAAATCATGGTCTCATAGAATTTTACCTTGGAAGTCTTGAAGCTTAGTGGAAACCAACCAGATACGACTGTCTGCTATCATGTGAAAGCTTTGATGTGATAATTCTCATGTTTTCTTCACTGTGAGCTGCTGTATTGGCCAAAATATCGAATCACTGGCTTGCTGTTTGGTAAAGTTCTCTGGCGAGTCTTTTGAAGTGGCGCTATATAAATCTGCCATTACTATTCTGCTGAGTGTTACTCTGCTTCAGCAGCCATTAAATTAATCGTTATGAATATAAGGATTAACATTTACCTTCCAACTGTACCTGCCACTCGCATTGATGTTACCACATGAAAGGGGCCAATGTAATTATGTATCTAAGTTTGTTTATTTGTTTCTGTGTATGTATATATGAATGTGTGCTTGCATGTATGTGGATAGGTAGGTATGCATGTGGGTATATATGTATATATGCATTCAGGACTTAATTAATTTTAGTGCCTGTTCTTGACCACTCTAATGCTCTTTCAGCTGTTGCATGATTTTCCATCTTCCTGTTTTAACTGAGGTACAAAGTTGGTCTTCAAGTCTATCCTTTAAATTGGAGATGTACATCACATACAGGCTTTGAACCAGCATTGCTGCATTTCTGTAAACGATGTTGTACTGCGATGCCAGAGCATGCTGGGAGATATTCATGTGTAAAGAAGGTGGTGGGAGAAGTGATCTGTAATGCTTTAAACCTCCATATATAGGCAGCAGTGGATATGAAGTGCTAGCGACTTCAATTTCTTATTGTGGGCACATCATGGATTCGAGCGGCGCTATATAAATACTTGATTATATGGTGCTTTATGGATTGAAGCCGTGCATTTATTTCTTTTGAATTCAGAATGAAATTTAAAGTTGTCTTTTTGACCTACAAAGCCCTCCGCACCGACAGCCCTTCCTACCTTCATTCACTTTGAATCTTTAGTCCTTACATCCTCAAAGCCTGCGATCATTGAGTAGGTCTACTGGTCTTTTGGCTGAGCCACGATGCAGAACAGTACTGTTATGGGCTGTCGTGTATTCCATGCCTCTGCTGCCGGAAATGGAATTGACTCTCTCTTTGTGATTCAGATTCACTTCCTTCCTTCAACGAGCACCTCAAAACTCATTATTACTCCTTGTATTTCAAGCACATTCTCTGGCGACCAAATATTTTATTCCATTTCTTTTTATTATGAACATTTTTATGCCTTAGATTCACTTCCAGCGCAAGCATGGATGGATGGACGGACGGACGGAAGGACGAACGGACGGACGGACGGACGGATGGATGGATGGATGGATGGATGGATGGATGGATGGATCATTCCCCTTCGTTGCTGCTTGATCTTCCTACTAGTGTTTGCAGTCGATGCATTGATTTTTATTTACTGTCCACTAGAGGGCGTCAGTGAAAAGGAAATCTCTCGCTCCACCCTGCATCTTGATTTGAATTTTGAATCTCTGACCTGTGGATTGACAGTCCAGCTCCGTGACCACTAGAGTAGACTGTAAAGACATCCTGATTATGTAGGCCTATTATAAATGAATAAATAAACAAGCAATTCATAGAGCCACATTGTGTAAAGCATGGGCGTGTGTTCGCCTGTATAGCCAGGCATTGCAATCAATATAGGGACTCATCTGCTATTGATCCAGGCACTCATTACCTGATTATGTTACCTCCCTATTTACCTGATTATTTTGTCTTCTGATGTCACCTTTCTCTGTCACCTTCCTATGTCAATTTCCCATATTATCCTTCAATGTTACCATCTTATGCTACCATCTTATGTTACCTTATGTTACTGTCAGGACTGTGTTGCCTTCCTACATCACCTCCTTTATAACCTTCCCTGTAACATTTCCATGTAATCTTCCTATGCTACCAGTTACCTTCTTTATGTTACCTTCTTGTGTTACCATGTCATGCTTCTATTGTATGCTATCTTCCTATTTTACCTATTGACGTTGTCTTCCCATTTTACGTTTTGATGTTCATTTTGATGTTACCTTCCTATGTTACCTTCTTGAGGCCAAATATATATATATATATATATAAACAAATATTCCTATATTACATGTACCTCCTAATATGTCACCCACTTATTTTACCTTCTGATGTCGCCCGCATATTTTACCGTATCCAGCTGTGTTCTTATTGATAGGATGTGTTCCGTAGATAGAATTTGATACACCGTCAACATCTGTGTCACGCCGCTTCCGCATGAATTGCACAGGCGATAGTACGACCTCTTTCATTGAAACATGTTGGCCCGTTATATTTTACGCACGCCTTAGGCCAATGAGCTATTACATACAATGTGTTATATACTTGAATGCATGTTTAGACTTATGGAAATTTTCAGATCGATAGAACAGGTGGTTGCGGAGGGTGATCACGTGTTGCAGAGATTGGCAGATACTAGGCTAGTGTTTAGTATGACGGACTGTGAAGCTGGAGGTTCGCATCCCAGTATGCATGGACATAAGTACTTTTCTTTAGAAGGTCTTGCTATGCCGGGACTCCCTATCCAAACCAGTTATAATGAGCTCACTGACTCTATCTGCACTGTCGGTAACTCCTCCACTGCTTCCAGTCGAGCAGTGCCAGTCCCAAGCCTGGATTAGGGAGGAGAGCCGACGCTTGTGATTTTGTTATCACACAATGTCATTAAATTGCAGCTAATCAGCCAACAACATGCTGTGAAGATGAGATGGCGAGGAGACTATTGACCATCATGTGCCGAGGCTAAGCAAATGAGGTCGATAACATTTCTTATGCATGACTGCTTTTAAGGGTCAGGCGAATGGACTGCTCTTCTTGGGTGGTCAGACGTGATGCTCTAAATCTCTAAGGAGATGACATGTTGGGCCAGGTGGTTCGGAGGCAAATTAGTTTAGGAAATGATGAGGAACTCTGTCTGGTCTGGTCTTATACTCGAAAATCTCATTAAGATGGTCGATTTAAGCAACTACTTATAAATGTCGGTCAGGATTTTTGAAAGCTTTAGAATTTTATATGAGAAGATGAAGATAGAGGTGGACGTTAAAGAAATTAGACTGATTTAAGGCTTTTAGGTGGTTTCAGAGTTATACAGGTGCTTTATGAAAATTTTATGATGCAGGGTTTGTTTGGGCATGTATGATGACTTAGGAGTGATTCAGGTATATTGGATTATTTATATAGCAATGCTATAGGGATATCAGAGATGATTTTAGAATGTCAATTATTTCTGAATTAGGAATGTTGGCTTATTTAGCTATGCTACAAAGATATAGGAGATAATTTAGGGATGTTGGTTATATCTGATTTATAGGGATGTGGTAGGATTTTTGAAATCGTGTAGGTTATTTCGAGGAATTTACTTAGTTCAGGTTGATTCAGAATGATTGATCATTAGCAAAACTCCATATTTTTTTCGACATTGGACTGTTGTTATGAGTTAGTTACCACTTCCTCTAAATGTATATGTGTGTATATGTGTGCTTCCGTCTTGCATTTATAATCAGTTACCTTACTTATTACTGTTTTTTCTGTGTGTGAATCCGACTTGTTTACATGTTTGAAAGTCGACCGATGAATCATTGCTCCAGTAAATGATTTAATTAATTGTATCGCATCCCAAGCAAAGGGTTGATGGCTGTTATAAATCGTTCTTGATGTCTCTGTTTTTACAGATCGATTTTCACTGGTATGTGACCTTTCACCTTTTCCCTGTTTTAGCCTTAGGTACGTGTATATTGTGGTATTGAAAATAAGCCTGAATTAGATAATATAAGAAAATGAAAACCTAGAGCATAACCGAGTAGACAATTTCCACCGAGTACCGAATCCGAGTATTAGTAGTGGTAACTCTGGCTTGACGTGTACCATCCGCAGGCAAAACTTAAAATTTTAGGCTTTTGTGCCTTTTGCCTTCTCATATAGTGAAAAATTAGCAAAATAAATGTTTGTGCCTGGAATAACTACTAATGTGGCTTTAAATTTGTAATTTTCCTTTTCAGATTGTTAAATGTTTATAATAAATTAATGAAAATTTTTTTTTAATTTTTACTTTTTGTGTGTGTTATAATGCCTTGGCGAATACTTCAGAATTGTCTCAAAAAGCGGGATATTCACAGGGCCGTTTTAAGGTCGTTGTAGGCCCTAGACACCTTTTCATATACCCCAATTACTGCTTTGCACAAAACATTCAATATGTAAACCTAAACACACACATTCACAAAATGTTTCAAAAGTTATTCACTTTCAACTTTGAGTTAAATAAGTTTTGCAATTTCGTCCTCGTTACAGTCTAATGATTAAACTTTTTTCAATCATTCAATATCCTTTTTTTTCATTTTTATTTTTCAAAAAAAATGTCTAAAAATTCGTGGGCACTGTGTCTACTGGATAAGATAGCCCTGGATATTCAGCTGAAGCGAATGTCCAATTCGATTTCCGGTTATGCCCTATCAGAAACAACAACAACAGATTATCCTTAGCTATCTAAATAGCTCTGCCTAGACAAATTAGTTGAACGAAGATTCCGATGGTTTGGACATGTAGAGAAAGATTCATGCCAGTTGACAGAATCCCACTCAACGCACTACAACTACATTAAGATTCAAAGGAAAAAAACCAACGCAGACCAAGTCTGTGAGGTATGCCACGAAATTAGGGAACACAGGAGAGAGGATTAAATTGGGGTCATCGTGACTTGAAAGGCATTCTTGGTTCAATGGTCCTGCTGCCACTCTTACAAGGCGTCTTGCCTTCTTTCTTGCCTTATTACACTCCTGTTTGCCTTCTTACCTACCTACCTTACTACTTAGAAAGAAGTAAGGGCTGCATATGTTGTACTTGTTAAGGCGCTTTGGGCTGAAGATGAACGATTTTGGTCAATGGTGGAGTATCGGATCATGGAGTGAAAGATTGGATCATGGAATGGAGTGGAGGATCATAAGGCGGAGGATCGTGGAGCGGAGGATCGTGAAGCAGAGGATCATGGAGTGGAAGTTCGGACCATGGAGTAAGAAGTGCGCTGAGATGAACGGAGGGCATTGAGTCGATGGGATGAAAGGTGGATCAGCGTGGGACGGAATGAAGCTGGAGACGAACTGGAGCCAGGCGAAGACAGGTGGTTGGATGGAGAACAATTGACGTGGATCAGAAGATCGAATCGAATTGACGGTTTATCATCCGTCAGTCTCTCTTCTCTTGGTTATCTGTTCCTTTGCACTGACAGTGTATCTCCTGTCTGTCTGTCTGTCTCTCTTTCTCTCGTTTTCTCTCTCTCTTTCTCTCTGTCTCTCTTACTCTCTTGCTCTGTCTCTCTTTCTCTGTCTGATATCTGCGACTCATCATCTTCAGATACAATTATCTCTTACAGCAGATAAGTTTGTCATGTAAATAGTGTTCTTGAGTGTTGCAACTGATTAAAATATTGCTCAAATGACTGATAAGTAATGGCGTTAGTGTTGCTATTACTGTTTCTACCTGAAGTGCTCTTAATCTATCCCAAATAGTAGGCCTACAATTTCTACATCAGTGCAATGTGAAGAATTCTAGTTGTTACTAAATAGCTTTATCATCATCAGACATTTATGCATTTATCAAGACCACTGTCTAAAGCCAGGCGACGCTGAACAATTGTCAGTGAAAGACTTGCTCAAGGTGCCAAAATTAACTGTCTAAGAGTAGACCTGCACTAATAAACTGGGGCAAGGGAGGTTGGGGTGTGGAACGGGAATGGAAGGGAAAGAGATGGGAGGGGCTGCTTAATAGTTAAAGCACACTTGAAAAGCTTGTGTAACAGTCTTGGATGGGAAAATATTTTGTTTATTGATGGATTTGTGCTTGAGTCGATGAATCAGTGGATCTTCTATTTTTAGTGCACTGAATGATTTTCTTGACATGGAAAATGAATGGATCTAAACATTAGTTTACATTTTGTTGCATAGTTTTGCTTATCCATGCATCTCCATCCACCGATTCCACCCAAGCCCACCACTATCCCCCAGACCCATCCATCCATCCATCCATCCATCCATCTATCCAAGCATTCATTCATCTATCCAAGCAATCATCCATCCACCAATCCATCCATCCATCATTCACCCATCCGTCCATCCTCATATCCATCCATCCATCCACGCTTCCATCCATCCAAGCATCCATCTATCCATCCAAGCATTCTTCCATCCACCATCCACACATCCATCCATCCAAGCATCCATCCATCCATTCTTCTGTTTCATCCATTCATCCATCCATCCATTCTTCTGTTTCATCCTTCCATCCATCCATCTCTCTGTCCGTCCGTCGACCCTCCCATCCAACCACCCTTTCACCCACCCTCGCCCACCTATTGATGCTTCATCCGTCCTGCCAGGCGTATACCACCAACCTAAATCAGCTGCAACCTTAATTATGCGCTGCAGCAGAGTCAGACGCCATTAGCCGGTCGACTGCCCTTCGAGGGGGACATGTCTGTAGTCTTCTGATTGTCTCTCCTCAGAGACCACCGGTCTTATATGTTTCATGCATGAACCAATCCCAAGTCAGAAGAAGTTCATCTAAATCAACTCCAGCCGCAGTTTCTACGCAATATTCTATCATACTACTCGTTCTCCAAGTCTCTATTGCCTCTAATGCCATTCCTGTATGTATATCTGTCTGTCTGTCTGTCTGCCTGCCTGCCTGCCTGCCTGCCTGCCTGCCTGCCTGCCTGCCTGCCTGCCTGCCTGCCTGCCTGCCTGCCTGCCTGCCTGCCTGCCTGCCTGCCTGCCTGCCTGCCTGCCTGCCTGCCTGCCTGCCTGCCTGCCTGCCTGCCTGCCTGCCTGCCTGCCTGCCTGCCTGCCTGCCTGCCTGCCTGCCTGCCTGCCTGCCTGCCTGCCTGCCTGCCTGCCTGCCTGCCTGCCTGCCTGCCTGCCTGCCTGCCTGCCTGCCTGCCTGCCTGCCTGCCTGCCTGCCTGCCTGCCTGCCTGCCTGCCTGCCTGCCTGCCTGCCTGCCTGCCTGCCTGCCTGCCTGCCTGAGTTTTGATATCTGTCTTCTGTGAAATGTTGAACGTGACTCACCACAGGAATGGTTTCTTCCAATGCACTTTATTCAGGTGGTAGTAGATAGGTTGATGAGAGTTTCTGTTGGACTGTTAACTCATAGTATGGATGAATGGAGCAGCGCTGTCTTCTGGTTTTTACTCAGAAGGAAGTCATGTGTGGACTAGAAACATAATTATATCTCTTGGTCCCACTTTACCGAACTGCCACCACTGAACCTGTTTTCAATCTCACAATGTCTTTAGCTGAAAACTGAGGCCACTACTACTTCACAAATCGTAATCCTAATGCCTCTTTTTCACTCATGCACGCCAATAATAAAGATATGAAATTCAACAATATGAGCAACAACAATAATAATGCTGATGATAATGCTGATAATTAAAAATGAGTACTATGATAATTATAATAATGATAATGAATACAATTGGTATTATCACTAGCTGTAATAACAATAATAATTATTATGATGATAACAGTAATTGTGATCATAATCATAACTATAATTATAACTATTACTATTATTTTTATTATTATTTTATTATTATTTTTTTTTTTTAAATGTTAAATTTTATTTTTTTAAATTTTTTGGTTTTCTGGAGCGACTCTGTCAGAATGTCAGAATTTTCAGATATTCTAGCCAGCACACATATCAATTGCTTTCTACAATTCTTCCCGAGTGGTTCACTTGCTTGGAGATTTATTATTATTATTATGATAATCAATTTTTGTAAATCTTTCAATGCCTTACGATATGTAATATATTTTTTACAATGTATATTGCGTATATATTGCAACAATGAACCAACCGTGCACTGTTACTGATACCTACTGAAATGGTATTTGTTGTATTTGCTGTCGACCTCAAAGTTTTCAGAATTTTCAGATATTCCACCCAGCACACATATCAATTACTTTTTTACAGTTCTTCCCGAGTGGTTCATTTGCTTGGAGATTTAATGGGACATTTTTCAGACGTCCTGTAGTGATGGAAGCGTTCTTGCCATTTTCCAGATGCACTTCTTAAGTGCGTGTCCAGTGATCCATCACTTCGTATGTCCCTTGGATAGCCTTCAATTGTGAGTGATCGTAGGATTGGAAATGAAGCAATCAGTGTGGCCCGGTTCCTGCATAGTTTGACCAATACATTCGGTAATGACGGATTCAGTGACCGATTACTGAACTGTGTGCGTTTGCTAATTAAATGTTGGTGCCAAGCATGAACTTAAAGACGGGGGTTGCTGAGAGATGCTAAGGGTTGATATGATGTACAGATGACCCCAAATTGAGCCAGTTGAGGTAGAAATGAGGTTTTGCAGCATTAACGCATGAATTACATGTGCATCTGGCTGGCATAATAATATTATTTTTATATGTGCCTGGGTATTGTATTGTATTTTATTATGGATGAACAGAGTTTGAATTTCTTGTCCGAGTCCGAGTTTATGCCGAGTACAACGAAACTCCGTTCATCCCTGTATTTAAGCATTTGTGAAGCACATCTAGCAGAGTGAACTGTTCAGAAGCGTTCCCAGTGCAAAGGCCCGACGAGAAGAATCATATTTTGAGAAAGGAAGATCGACTTGTAGAGAGAATAGAATAAGAGAGTGCGTTCCAAAGAGAGGGACCAATTTACAGCAGAAGATTCGAGACTGAGCCATGAACATTTGCCCTGAGCCATAGCAGTATGGCAGTTTTAGTATGAGGAACCGAGACGTTGCAAGAGTTGGAAGGAAAAAGATGGCGGACCAGGACTACGTTGGATGGACAAAATAATTGAGGACATAACATGATAACATTACATTGAATTAACACTATGGGGAACAAAATGGACTTTACAATTGACTGAGGGCAATGGAGGTAATTTATTCGTGCCCATCGCTGCCAAATGATGACGACGACGATAGTGATTGCATCTTCAAATCACGAGCTTTGCCTTCTTGTGGTCTGTGGAATCACGAACTGCCTGTTCTGCTCGGAATTTCAGGTTTTCCTGCCGTTGTCATGACATCCAGACTCCGGTGGGAAATCGGTGATGCCTTGGCATATTAGTTCCCTCCCAGACGACTCATGAAATTATGGTTATTGGTGACTGATTTATACTGGGTCCTCAGGGGTGAGTGTGATATCTGGACGCATGTATGCGATATGAGGTCAGCCACCCTGGAAAGCCATTAGGAATTCAATTGCATGATTGTCATTTTCATGACATCATTTCTACCTCAACTGGCTCAATTTGGGGTCATCTGTACATCATATCAACAATTTTCCAATTATCTATTGACTGGGGTCTCATATTGAAAACGGTTTTATGTGCAGCTGCTTGCATCTTGAAATAGGGGTTGTTGAAACTGTTTAAGGTGGTTTTCTTGTTGTATATGTGAAGATATTTCAGTAGTTCGTTCCAGCTGTTATGCTTATGCAATTTTAATTAGCGTCGTTAATTAACTAAGCTGCTGTGAATACAGTCTATAATTCAGCTGATTGCAAGTCGTTCTGAATTGAATTGTTCAATTTTATTTCTGTAAAATGCTTAAAATTTGATTATTAAGTGTATCGATGCTTAAACGCCTACACCCATGAATGACTTTGGCATTTTTTGAAATTTTTTCAAGTCAATTAAATAAATGAACAGATGAGTACAAGGTGATGCTGAGGTATTTATTGGTACACCTTTCGAAAATGAACTTTTCAGGAAATTGATCCTGGATTTTGAAGGATCTTCATTTCAAATGCACAAGTTAACTACTTAGGCTTATAGCGGTCTAACCACCAATGACCACGTTTCACTATCCCAACCAGTTCTATACGGACTCTATTATGACGAAGGACTGATTTGATTTGTAACTTTTGGCAGCAACCTTCTGGACGAAGTCTCTGATAAGGCTGTCATCGGATACCCGGGTACCTGAAGGTACCCGAGGCTGACTACCCAGGTAATAAAATCGGTTTTCGGGTCCCCGAAATTCCGTATAAATGCGCAATTTTACCAGAAAATTCGCCAGAAATATTCCGTTGGTCATATTGGCTGGCTGTCCGGGAAATGAAATCGATTCTCTGGTGCCCGACATTCCGTTAAAATTCGCAATTCCCTACATTTCCTAACTAAATATCCGCGCGCGGTCGGGTAGTGGTCGACGGGTACCCAGGTCGTGATTTAAACATTTTTTGACAGCCTTAGTCTCTGAGCACATAATGGTTACATGCACTACAGGGAAGACCGCAGTCAAAAAGTTATTTATTGGCTGCCACTGACCTTACTGCAGCAAGCTTTACAAACGATACTGGGATGTTGTGCTAATGGTGATTTAAGAGCCATTGGGGGTATACATATCTGCTTGGGTCTGTGCCATTCTGTGGTGTTTTAAGGGTGTTTGAAGATGTGTTTTCTTGCGTTTGTAAATAATTTAATGTCTAACTATTTGACAGGGAAGATTTGAGTAATCATTGGGCTCCTGGAAACGAGTATGCTGTTTTGAAGAGAGAGATGTTGTAGTTTTATAGTAGTTGTAGATATTTGCCTTGCATTATTTATCTCACATATATACTGATTTACTGTTGTTATTTTAGTTTATAGGAACCGCGTTTTGTGCACAGTTTAACTTTTATCATTTCTTATATTCTTAATTTAATTGATATGCAAGATATTTCAGTTCTGAGGAAATTTTACAATTGAATAAAATAACAAGTTCCAAACCCAATAAAATTACGATTTCATAATCGATTCTGCAGAAAAGAGAGAATACTAATTGTGATTTTAAGTTAAAATTTTTAATGCATTGAAATGTAACTAAGTAGAAACAAATTCTGATGTCCTGAAGTTTAATCATCATGTCCATCGATCCAAGTACATAAAATATTTGCTGAGAAAGCTCTCTTAAAAGAATGATTGAAGGTTGTTACAGTTATCATTGCATGTTGATTGATGTTTTGATTGATGTTTTGATTGATGTTTTGATTGATGTTTTGATTGATGTTTTGATTGATGTTTTGATTGATGTTTTGATTGATGTTTTGATGACGTTTTGATTGTTGTTTGACAGGAGCGAGACATCCAGATACGTTTTGATGGAATACAGGCTGGAGGAAGTCCTCCACAGTTCTCAAACGTCTTGACCGAGGTCCGAGAGAAGTCGACCCTTGTACGTATAGTGTGCTATTTCTTTAGTCGGGAGGATATTTGTACAATAGTGCCAGGTAACCAAATTCAAACCACAGCCCTGTATGCAAGATTGAAATGCAATCTTGACAAGCAAGGGAAGCACAGGAGCATTCATTCATTCATTACGAGAATTTGTGTATAGCGCCTCTTCAAGGTGACTACTCAGAGGCGTTCCCAACCCCACGCGGCCAAACAAAACAGTCTTAAGATGAGAAAGAAATGCCTGAGAGGGAATTTTAGAAAGGGGCGGAGCGTCAAAGGGAGGCCATTCCAAATCGAGGGGTCTGCCATTGAGAATGCACGGCTCTGCCTGGTGGTGGTGCGAGCATGAGGAACACAAAGGAGACCCTGTTCAACCGGTCTGAGGGAGCGCGTACCCCAAGCACTAAGGGTGGGGCTGCAAAGTTCGAGCAGGTAGGCAGGATGGGTGGACAGTATGAATGAAGTCATACTTACTGACCACACCATCTTTGTGACCTTATCCGCCGTCGTCTATCGGCTACCCCTCGTCGTCTTGTTCATTCTTTAGATCGACATGACCTCTTGGTACCTCGGACTCGGACGGCTTCTGCTCATTACCGCGCTTTTGAGTCTGTATATGCAATGGCCCTTTGCCTTGGAATGGTATTCCCTCTCCGTCCGGTGATTTTGACTGGTGGTGCTTCTGTTTCTGCCTGAACTCTAAAGACTTTTCTTTTCCCACGGGACTTTTACACTGATATCTTGCACTGGGAGAGGCGCTATACATACATGTAATTGCAATACAATACAATGTATACGACCAGTGTGTATGGTGATCATAGCCGAGTTGGCTAGGAGGAAGACATCTTGCAACAAATTTCTGCTCTGGCTGGCCTTGGATATCAATTAAATTAAGAATATAGGAAATGATAAAAGTTAAACTTTGAACTCCAGCCTGTCGATCCATTGCGTCCACTGCAGTGCGATCCACTGTCCAGTGCGTCAACCACTGTCCAGTGCGTCAACCACTGTCCAGTGCGTCAACCACTGGGCCGTCTTGCATCCTTTTTATGTTTTAATGATACAACAAATTGGAAAAACGGCGGATATTGGTTCATGTGCACATAACCAACAGGCGGCGACTGCTTTGCTTTGGAGAGAACCTTGTGACGATAGTAGGGATGCTACGGTTGAGAGGGAGACGGAGTGAGTTGATATTGGAAATTGGAATGATGATAAACAGGTCTGATGTTTTTCATTGCTAGTTTAGCAAAAGAATAGAGAGAGAAGAGAGAGAAGAGAGAGCTCTGTAAGTAGGTTCATTAAAATAAAAGTAAGGATTTGTCCTTTATGCTGGTGTGCACACCAAATATGTATCCATCAAATATTTACCTGTATCATATATACCTGTATATATATGTATATATATATATATATATCTATGTGTATATAATTATTATTATTGCCGAAATTTGATACCGCCCTTCTTCCAACATCTTTTTGCTCAGAAGTGCATACACACGCCTCGACGGCCCAATTGCAGTTGTACTGCAGAGCAATGGTGCGCGAAGGACTTGCTCAAGGTCCCTACACAGTGACGCCTCCCCCCCCCCCCCGGTCGAGGCTAGAACCCGCGCGTTCAGCCACTGTGTCACACCGTTATGGTGTGGCACATATATACACAACATTATGTATATATGTAGCTGTATACGTTGTATATGTGTGTGTTCTGTGTATATCGCCCCGATTGGTTAGAGCTCTTTGTTATGTATCTAAACCTGTTCGAATCTATGATATGTAAGATTTTCTGGGATCAATGGATAATGTCTGATTGATTGATTTATATAGGTTTAAGTATTTAAGTGCGGTTTTGTGTATTTGTATAATAAGTCTGTATGTCTATATATATATATATATATATATATATATATATATGTTTCTGTGTATATATGCACACATCTGAATTTCTATATATAAGTATAGATGTACTCCGATCAGTGTATATATATGTTCCTATATGTATAAATATCCACCTGTATATATTCCTTAAAAATAATTGTGCATGTATCATTAAGGTGAAAGCACTATAGGCAAAACACACTTGTTGGAGTAAGAGCACCTGGCAGATGAGGGTTGGACTTGGAGGGTCCTACAGCGGAAGTGTGTAAACACTTCAATCACAGAGACATACAGAGAGACAGATAGACAGATTGGAAGACAGTCAGAGACATAGAGACATATTAGAGAGATATACATAGACCACAAAAATCCAGCAAGAGGGTGACGCCTACTTAAATAAAGGTGCAATTCTGTATTATGAGTAATTGTTATTCAAAAATATATTATTTATATAATGTGTGCGTGCGTGTGTGTGCCTCTGAGTGTATATATGTATATATATATATATTATTATTATTATTATATATCTCCGGTGCAATTGTAAATTATTTTTTTTTGATAGTTTTCATGTAAAGTGTTCTGTGATTGCCAAATAAATGCTACCTGACCTGACCTGACCTGACCTGATCTGACCGACCGACCGACTGCTACACACCTAAACACACACACTCACTGTGAGTGTATAATGTTACTCGCCACTGTTTGCACTCTGACAGTCCCAAGCCTGGATGAATTAAGAGGGCGACGCTAACGATCTTTTCATCACACAGTGTCGTTAAACTGCAACTGCTACTACTACTACTATTACTACTAGCGTTTGCTGTGTTTAGAGACCAGGACCTTCCGTATTTGCCAGGTCATATACGTAGGCTCAAGAGTGGGAACCGATCACCTTCCCAATGGGACGTGGGTCGTGGGATCTGATATTTATATTTACCATGTCCAGTTAGAGTGTTCGGTGTTTGCTTGCGATTATAGTTAGTGCTGCAAGAGTATGGAACCAGCCGTGCTCGCGAGCACACACATGCACGTATAACGACCCTACGGTGGGTTTAAGCTATATATTGCTGTATTCAGAATGCATGTCACAGACCTGCACCAGGTGTGGAGAATGGAACTTTTACCCAAAGCACTCGGAAATCCTGGATATGAATACATCTCAATTGTGCCCCATAGGCACACTCACTCACTCACACACCTACACACTCCTACACACTCACCCACACACACACACACACACCTACACACTCCTACACACACTCACCCACACACACACCTACACACTCCTACACACTCCTACACACACTCACCCCCACACACACCTATACACTCCTACACACTCACCCACACACACACACACCTACACACTCCTACACACACTCACCCACACACACACCTACACACTCCTACACACTCCTACACACACTCACCCACACACACACACACCTACACACTCCTACACACACTCACCCACACACACACCTACACACTCCTACACACTCCTACACACTCTCACCCACACACACACCTACACACTCACCCACACACACACACACACACCTACACACTCCTACACACACTCACCCACACACACCCACACACATGCATACACATACATTCACAGACATACACATACACCTGCACACACGCCTATACACACACGCCCACAAATGCACACTCATACAGACCTACACACACACACGCTTACACACACGCGCGCACATACACACACATGCACACAGGCAGGCTCACACACAGAACGTTTGAGGAAGTCTTGTAAGCAAATGTTTGTGATGCCTAGAAAATACACAAATGGCCAAAACCGAGAATGGAAACAACAGAACGACTGCAGTTTACTGATTTCTGGAAGTGAAAATAGCAGACAGTAACAGAGGCAATTGTCTGGCCATAAGTGGACTCAAGGCAAACGCACTGTCTGGATATGACAGCCACTTCTAGATACATCAGATGGTCTCTAGAGACTCCACACTAGCCTAAGAGAACGTCAGAGGAGGCAGATATCAACAGAGGCAGTTATATTACACTAAGCAAATGTTACAATGGATGGATAAACATGTTCAATTTGAACAGATGTCGTCTTTTGTAAGTATAATTGACTTGAAACTGTTGTGCACATTTCAAACTTCAAACGAAGCCACTGTCCCTTTGCCACTGTCCCTTTGCCACTGTCCCTTTGCCACTGTCCCTTTTGCCCACACAGCTACTAAACAAAATCGTGCATTCTCAGCTCTGGAAAAATGCTCCTATTGGCATTACGCTTGTCGCCCATGCAGTGTCCAATAAGACTCTCTTTATACTCACCTTTTTAGCTGCGCTGTGGTCAGGAGCGCTCCTGAGTAGTAGCCTTGGAGGAACCCCAAATAAAATCTTCATGATGAATGAATGAATAAATCTGTTGGTGAAGTTGCTACTGTGGATTATATTCCTCCATAGACTATTTAAGCTGGACATAGTCATCTGGCCATCTGATGTAAGGTTAAGAGGTAAGGGACAACCCAACCCCACACCCAATCCTGTTGGTTGTCATGGTCACAGCACCACAGAAATCATCTGTAACTCATGTTATCATTACACATACATGTAGGTACATGTATATAAATTATATATATATATATATATATATATATATATATAATAGTGTATGTCTGTCAGGGTAGACAATTGTGGGGCTTAACTTCTGAGGTGTGTAAACATAATCATTTCGGTTTCCTGTCTCCCGACATCCTAATTCCTGTTCTTCGCCCTATCGGAAGTAATCCTCGGATTCATCTACGTTGTTTGCATGTATGCTTGCCGCACTGATTAAATATTGACGTGTTGAATATGTACATGCGGACGAGCTTAGCCAGTTACAGAGGTTCCTTCATATAACCTCATTGGTTCCTCCCGTCTGCTGGATGGTCAGACAGCCGATGCTGCGAAGTGGGAGTCAAAAAGAACAGCTTGGAGATTGGCTGTTGAGATTCGCCCCACTGGAAGTGGTGAGGTTGAGATCAACACCAGCTACCTTCCTGAAACTTACACAACCATACCTTACCTTAAACACCATTGATGCAAAGTGATAAATGCTCATTTAATAGATATTTGCTGAAGATTCTTCCAAGTAAATATAGACTGATGTTGTGGGTCCATCTACCTGCAATGGCTGGCTGTTTCTCCCTCCCCTCGCGATTTCCCTGCTGAAGGTGCCTGTGAATAGCCAGTCTGTGAGAGGCAGAGGCGTCAACCCCTCTGAGTGATGGAGGGAAACCCCTCGGTCCCAAGTGTCAGGAGGGCAAGATACTACACCTAAGATTAAAAAAATATCTCCCGCCTATCAGAAATTGGAGGCATTTGCCTCCAGACCCCTATCTGGACGCTCATGGGGAGAGGCGCTATATAAATCTGAAGATACGAAAGAATAAACACATAGCGTAACTTGGACGAACATTGAGGGTAGGAATGAAGTGTGGATTTGACATTGGTAAACACAATACATTTACGAGAGGCATTGGAAAGACCTTTTAGTTGACTCCTAGAACATGTATCGGCTTAACTGCTTCAAACAGCATCTTAATCATCATTTCCTGACGTCTGGCGGCGACGGGTACGAATTAATGATCTCTATTTATAAAATCCATTGATACACTTAGTGCTAGTCTAATTGATGTTATCTCCTGGTTTATATACTATAATTCAGAAAATATGTTGTAAATGTCTCTGTGAACTTTTCACTGCTAAGGGTGCTCATGCCTTCCCGGTGTTTGTGCAATTCTCGTGAACTAAGAGCTGTCTGGATGGTTATGTTTAATGACACGTTTAAGAGGTCATTAACAGCATCTAAACGTCAAAACAGCTCGTTAATACATCACTAGTGGTTAGATTATAAATTAATGACTTGTGATTTGTCAGAATTATTAAAACGGTCCCATCCGCAAGACTTATAATATGGTATTCGCTGCCAGCAACAGCCATTGTGTTGTATTTATTAATTTATATAGCGCCGCTCACATCAATGGCCGTTAAGTAGCCCACCGAGTGAGAGAACCCAGAACGAGGACAAAGGTTTTGAGAAGGGAGAAGGATGTATGAAAGTCTTTTGAATTTCTAGGCGCCACACAAAAGTTGGGTCAGTGAGACTGACACTATTCACAATGTTCAATAATATAATACTTAATCTTACATCATACTTAACTCTTAGTAATAATTGGTATTCAATAACAGATGATAGACATTTGCACTCAAAGCAGAAGGCAATAATGAGATAATAGTTCTTCGTAATTCTAGTAGAAGTTGTTTCAGTTTAACGACACTGTGTTATAACAAAGAACATTAACGTCGCCCTTCTCTTCTATTCAGGCTTGGGACTGGCACTACCAGAGAGCGAGCTGTGGAGGAGTTTCTGTAGTTGTAACTGTAGATAGAAATATAATTTTGTACCACCGAGGGAGAAATGAATACGATACGATACAATATAACTGGGACATTCACTGTGGTGTCAAAACATGAATTAGCTCCAAGAACGTTGACAGTAGAATTTTGTATGAAAAGACAATTGTGTTTTGATGCAGAATCTGCTGAGATCGTGGGTCAACAAATTGGGCTTCAATCGATTTCCTAGTTTGCATGTCGCAACGTGTTCATCACATTGTCGCAACTGCTTTGTCTACCTGTTATATGGGACCACAGACCTGTTTCATTCTGTTTCATTCTTTTGTTGTATACAAAGAGGATGTTTGTTGATTGACTGGAGGTTCAGGTTTCTATACTTAACAACCTCACATACCATTACCTCCTCTTCCTGTTTGGTCTCGCCGTCCTCTTCCACTCCTCCTTCTCGATCTTGTTCTCCACCTTTGATCCTCTTTGTCCTTTTCATAATTTTCCTCTTCATCTTGCTTCTTCTCTTCCTGTCCTAATACTTCTCGTCTTCTTCGTCTTGCTTCCCATTTCCTCCTCATCCGCCTCCTCGTTTTTCTTCTCCTTGTAGGTTTAGCAATTAGATGGGTTGTGTAGGCCTACTTGGATTTCGCTTGTTTGTGGGCCTGCCACTCAGCAGCCACTGGTGACGCTTTCAGCTTACTGTGCACTGCTTTGCTGACTGTTGGAACATTATTTGTTATTAATGACATTTAGCATGACATAAGCCAGAGCAGAAAGATATCTTCAAGGGGAGCTATGTAAATGCTCGATTAATTTTACATTGCATTACAATGCTCAGTGCTTGCTACTAAGGCCTCTTTGGTTTCGTATGAACTGATATCCTTCATAATTGTTTGAATCTGGTTTCTTTCAGACGGTTCTTGCCAACTTAGCCAGCGCTGATGTCACCCTACTCGTATCCATAGTAACCAAGACAACCACGCATATGCAGACAACTGGTTGTCAAGTGCGCGTTGCTAAGCTCTGCGGTCCGGTAAGATGACATTTCACATTGCTTTTAAAACAGATGAAAACAGATGAAACTGTAATTTTGCATGAAAAGAAATAGGCTGCATGATTTGAATTCTTTTGTAGGGTTGAACCAAAACTCAATTCTAATCTTGGCTCGGCAATGGGTCTAAGTATTAATCTTTCTGATTTTCTGTTTTGAAACGAAAATCGGATTGATTAATTTACAAAAGACTATCGACCTAACTAAATACGCAAACACTGTTAATTTTATCTACAAAGCGATAATCGACCTAGTTAAAAACCAAAATGCTGTTATTATTATTGCTTACTAGTTAAAACTTCCTAGGTACTGTAAGGCAAAACAAAAAATCATAAAAGTTGTGCAAAATGCCAAACTAAAAATCAACAGAATGAGACTTTTTAAATATTTGAAACTCGACAAAATTCAACTCGCAATGCTGGGTACTCGGACTCGGCAAGAAATTCAAACTCGGTTCGTCCCTAGCTTTTTGTCAGGTAGGCATGTGGGGTTTTAAAATCTATTCTTAGTTATATAACTGGATCAGCATTTGCCATGGAAGATTGCATGATCATATAGCTGGATCAGCAAATGAGCATTTGCCATGAAAGATCACATGATCATATAGCTGGATCAACCAAACATGAAATTGCAGAGGCGTTTGTATTTTGTCCTCTGTTCCTTATCGTTTTGTGATGGACAGGATGCACGAATACTGCTGTTAAATATCTATAATATAGATTTCTTTTTATGCCATGTATTTCTGAGAATGGTTTGGTGGTTTGAGACTTCGTTTGATTGAGTGAGGATTGAGAACCAAACCTGAAGTGACTGTTCTGAGGTTTATAAGATCAACGTGGGATGGAAAATCTTTTTTTTTCAAGTTATGACTTCAAGTTCTTAGTCGTTTAGCCTGGATCAGCCTTTGACACAAATCACATAACCATACATCAGTAAAGATTGAATTTTGCTCGATGTTCGGCATTGCTTACCAAGGAGCTCTTGATCAGTCTATTCTAAGCCCTAATATTCCCGTATTTATCTTACTGCAATATCTCATGGGCTCTGACTATCACTCTTGCTTGGCTATCTGTATGATAAATAACCCATTCTGAGGCGTTCTTGGCATATAGATTCTTGGGATATTTAACAGTTTTACTGCGCCATAATAGTGTAGATATGAAAGGTAAGTGCTTTAAAGGCGAGCTTCTGGTGTCCAGAGCCCGCTCGTCGCTAATGCTGCGTCGCGCTTTCTTAGTGGTTTGTCTATCCACCTGGAATGGGCTCCCTGTTGCCCTCCGTCTTCCCCCTTACAATGATCTACCTACCTTTTGTAAGCTGCTAAAGTCATTTCTTTTTGGCTGTGGCTGGGCTGGGAGCACCTATGAGCAGTTCCCCTTGAAGAGGCGCTATATAAATTATCGAAATGAATGAATGAATGAAGTGCCATTCTAAGGGTCTTGGAATATTTCCAAAAGGGGAGCTAACTGTTTTCCTACACGAGTACTTTAGCATTTAAAAGGAATCATAACGTGGCTTGAAATAGCATGATGCTACTAACGTTTTCTGTGAGGCGGGCTCCAGTCTTTATTCAACAGCGGGCTCCAGTCTTTATTCAAAAGCGGGCTCCAGTCTTTATTCAACAGAGATGTCAGATTCTTCAGTCTGGTCCATTTGTTTATAGTTTTCAATGGTTTACAAAGCCATTGTTAGGGTTGCAGCTTTGTTGATAGTCCGTCGCGAGATGTTACAGAGGCTCTTGGGGTGTCAGTGAGTAAGTGACAGCGGCTCTTAAGGTGTGAGTAAGTGAAAGCACAATGCTTTCGAGAGCAAGGGGTGTTTTAGGGCACACCAGAGACTTAATATAATGCAGGAATCTCCTTTAAATGAGGTAGAATTATAATGAGGTACATTTTAAAATTAAATTTGGGATTCATGTACTCGACTTTGAGGCCACAGAATTGGCAATTCTAGCACATATTTTAGGAACAATTTGCATAGTTTAAGCTCATTTTCATATTTTAAGAACCACAGAAGTGGTTCTTAATATAACACAGGAATCTCCTTGAAATGAGGTGTTCATTCTTTAATCACAACATGTTTGTTTTTTCCTGCTGTTGTTTATTATATAAATATAATATTATTAGCATAAAATACTTATATGGCGTGGCTGTAAATTCATCTCTTACTTAAATCACATCTGGGTTAATTTAAGTCACGAATTTCGGATCGCATTCGATTCAGCGAGTCGAAGACATTGGCTCCATCTGTCGGAAGTGCCTCGCACAGTTCTCTATCTACTTCCGGTCCGGGTGGCAGCAGATGACGACCGGACATGGGGCGTGATGTAGTACATATGTACTGACGCTCCCGAGGACGGTACGACGAACTGTTCCCAAGCCACGCGTTCCCATGACGATCATGTCTACCTTCTCGGCAGCTGCTTCTTCGACTATCGCCTCCCCGGGTTTCCCAGCAAACTTTGCAACTATTCTGCCGTAAATCTGCCAGTAAACAGTAAATGTAAGACGTAAATGTAACCATGCTTCTATATCGACCCGTGTTTTTATACTGGCCGTGTTTCTATAGCGCCTGTATAGCCTCGACCATAAGAGCCCCAACAAAATACCTTACGGTCACAATCACATGACCCCTCTTTGCATCTTGCAGGCATAATGTGGAATACTTTATAATAAGAATGTTTTACTCTTTTTAATTAGATGTTTGTACGTCAGAGTGCGAGTATGCAACTGGATGATATAATACAGAATATAGCCTACTTACTTATTTCAGTTAGTTATTTGATTTGGTGAGATCCTTCACCATGATTATCCATATAAATGGGTGCCTAGCCATGTATTCAGAGTAGTAAGAAAATGTGAATCTCTCAAAAAGAAACGAAGATACTTATTTTAAAAGTAATGAAGCTTACGAGGGAATGAGAGATTCAAGATACAAGACCAGTGGTTGAAAGTCCTGTAAGGTATCAAGGAAGGAATCGTATTACTGTATATTCTACAAAGATGCCAGGTCATTGGTATAATCTATTTAAGGGCACCATGCCAGTGACAGTATATCGTTATAAAGGTACCACGAAAACAGTTTGTGGGGACATTAAGTGAACATTATTATTAATCAAAAGGCACTAGACCAAAGTTCAAGTTGTTGAGTCAAGATTCCAAGTCAATAATAGAATCCTTTATGAGAACACCAAGCTGACAGTAACATCAGTGTAATGGTTCCAGAAAACAATGGAATCTTCTTCAATAGCCCTGAAAGCATTAGAAGAATATATGAAGATTCCAAATCGACACCAGTTTTCATGGAATCCATGAAAATCAGAATCATTTACAAGGACAAATGTGTATGAAGTGTCGAGACAACATTGGTGTAGGTCTAATAATGATTTCGGAAACCATTAATCTTATTACTTACCAACATATAGGCAATTTAGACAGGCAAATGTAGATTCGGTTTTAAATAAAACGACGTATGACGAAACTGCTTCATACCTAGTTTGATCTGTGGTGAATTTTGACATTAGGGTCATTGAAGATTTGACCCCATCACACAAATCTGGGACCCATAGAATGACCCAGATGAAATCTGGCCCCAATGAGCAATTTTCAGCAAAAGAAACTGCTCTAACTGATCTGGCCCAATTAAAATCTAACTTTAGCAACCACCAATTTATATAATAATAATTTCCGTATAATTTCATACTGCCAAATCACAGTATGATTACAAGTACAGTATGTACGAATAATGACAAATTATTACAGGAGTCGAATTTAACCATCGGCAGCCACGCAGGGCGCCCACTACATGATGCAGTTAATTTCTTACGAGTTGTATGGCATATTCAAGTTGCATGACCTTTTAAGCTATCCTGAGTTTTTCATAACATTGAAATGGGATTGGAACATTGGAATTAGGCTAACACATTCTCCCATCCCTATGTTACCAAAACATCAGGATAGACTGTTAGGTAACGTGACCATTTCTAGGCAATCCGACCTTTTAAGATATCCTGGCCTGTTTCAAATTATCTGACCTTTTTAGCCTTCATCTTTTCCGCATATTCATCTTCGAGCTTTTTCGTCTTTTCGATTGCAGCCTTCAGTGCTTCTTCGTAGAAATCGCCCATGGCCATAGCAGTGGCATAAGGGTGACCTGCTAGACAAGGACATATCCGTCAATAGAAATAGAAATAATAGAAACCTCAGTTTGTGGAATATAATGACAAGGGATCTCTATGCAATAAAATATTATCCAATTGTCAAGGACTTCATCATTATTATTACTTTTTACCAGAGGAGAAATAAATTTGTCAAAGGAATATTAATGACATTTAGAAATCTTAATGACATCTGGAATGGTCTAGGTACTTAATTATGATAACTCACAAATTAGTATAACTAGAAAGGTACTATGATATCTGTTATCAGTGCAGATCATATAGGAAAATGTGTACTTTCGCAGTGGTTTATTTATCAGGATTTTGTCAAAAATTAAAATTGAGTGGAATAATAGAATCTGTTGGCACCTTGTATGGCGGGTGTCTCGGCGCAGTTGTAGCAGATTACCTCATGGTTATGTCGATGAAGGTTCACCGCGTACCCTAAAACATTTACAGAAGGTTTCAGAAAAACTACAAATCGAATAATTATTGGTTGTCATATCCAACTAGTTTTCACTAATTGATTGATTATAATACTAATTATATATATATATATATATATATATATATATATATATATATATATCGCCGATTTATAAGGCGCCATAAACGCGGCCCTAGCCAGTGCAAGGGCGCCGTACAACCTAAAACGGAAGTCGGCAGACAGAGTAAACCTTAGAAAAGAGAAACAATTTCAATTTATCTAACGGTAGGAGGGAGACCGTTCCACGCTTTGTATAGTTGATTAAATTTAGCGAAATGATCAGATCATAATAATGTACATGTACTTACATTCAAGGGCATGTACAGACCATTCGCTCGTATCGATCGCTATGAGAACTTTCACTTTTCCCTCGTTCGACATTATTTATGTTCAGACTTGGAGATTACGATCCTGGTACTAGCAGAGGCAGTGAGTTGATCGAATGGCAGCTTACACCTTTCTGCTCTCCCTCTCTTTATATATATATCTCTCTCTGAACAGAAATCCGGCTTCTATTTCAATGTCTCGTTGGAGTTTAGTTACGGCTCGCGAGCAAAGCATTCAGTCGGTGATGAACGAGTCCAAAGTCATCACCGATTCGTTCAATGGTTCAAAAACCAGCCTGCTTTCAACTGGGCCACGAATGACTCCTGAGGCTATAATTATCAGTCCAGTTAATTGGTAACATGCATAGCAGGTTTGGTATGGCTGAGAGGGCCTGTATGGGAGACCGATTGGTATGTTATTGTCTAGGATGATTCAGGTTCAGTCTACTGGGCTAGTTAATGGGTTGCATTGCTAGTCTATAAATATTCAGTGTTTATAGAGACTAGTAAAAACTCCGCCACTGCTTGGACTTTGACAGTGCCAGTCCCAAGCTTGGATAAAAGAGGAAGGTGACGCTACTGGTCTTTGTTGTCACACAGTGTCATTAAACTACAGCTAACTAGAAACTCGTATTTATGGGTGGTACGGAAGCCCTTAGGGGAGATATGCAGCAATAAGTAAACATGGGCTAATATTCCTATGGGCTTCCATTTAGGGCAGACCTATATTTAGAATGGAGGGTTTTTATGCTGATTAATCTCTATAGTCATGTTTTGAGCATTGAGTTACAACTTATTGATGCTAAATTATGTCATATTGTCATTTTTGCTCCTGCTTCATGCTTTTTTATCTGTGACCTTTGCAGAGTCCACCCTATACATACTCGATTTCAAAACTGCATCTACAATTACTACATCTGTAGTCCAAGCTACGGCAATTCTCTTTTTCTGAGCATAGTCATCACCCAAATGATAATATAAATACAATATTAAGAATTAGTTTACAGTCTAAATCTGTTTGTTCTGTTACAGATCTGCTGACTGACCGATTGACTAACTGGCTGATTGACTGACTGACAGTCCGACAGACCGACCAACTGACTGGCTGATCGATTGACCAACTGACTGGCCAACTAACTGACCGACTGACTGACCGATTGACTGACTGATCGCCCGACTGCTGAGGTCAGAGTGAAGAGTGGCTTGGAGTTGACAGCTAGAGATCAAATAGAGGACCACAATGAACCCAGACCAATTTATCTCAAGACCCATGATAGCGAGATGGTTGGGTGATGAAGAAATAACAGAGACGATACAGAGGCGGATTAAAGTCAGGCTTACGATTGAATTACAACTGGGAAATCAATCGGCTGGTGTGTGTGTTACATAGGTTATATGTATATATATATATATATATATATATATATATATATATATATATATATATATATATATATATATATATTGTGTGTATGTTGTATTTCTGTCTTGTCTGTCTGTCTGAATGTATGTATGTATGGCTGTAGGTAGGTATGTATGTTATATGTTCATACATATATCTGTGTATGTATTATGTATCAGTATGTTTGTATGTATTTTTGTATGTTTGCATGTTTATATGCATATTTATAGATAAGTATGTATGCATATACGTTAATGTGTTTTTATGTATGTATGCATTTATGTATGTATATATATATATACACGCACACACACACATATATATATATATATATATATATATATATATATCTATGAACATGACCATAAACTTTATTGCCTCTTGTAGTGCAAGATCACATGGCAAAGTCTAGACATTTGTTGATTAACAGGAGGCAATGGGAGAGAGACCCTTAAGGGACCAAGTCCCACCAACAGGGTTACCCTTTGCACATAGAGATTATAGCAACTGGTTTTATCGTATAACTGCCAAATATATAAGGTCTTAACTGGTTAACTAAAATCCAGATTGAAGCAAATTGATAATTGAAAACACTGACTGTATATATGTATCCATGTATGTATGTATGTATGTTGTATATACATATGCATGTATGTGTACATATGTGTGCTTGTATGTATTTATGTTGTATTTAAGTATGTATGTTTAATATGTGTTTTCATGCACATGAGCTAGTGTGTTTATTTATGTATAGTTTATGCATTTTTTTTGTCAGTTGGGGAAGATTTCTCAGCTTCTGTTTTTTTCTTGATGGAGCATATTGTTTTGTGGCTTGACTTTTGTTTAGACAACCGCTTAATTGATTGTGTCTTTTTTTACCAGCTGCGAGTTCAGTGGAAGCATCACGAGAACCCAGCTGACCTGGAGCTATCTTTCCAATCAGTACCCGAAATTACTCTCCATGTTTCCCCAAACAGCTACAGCGTAAGTGTTTACAGCGTATTTACAGTGTTTACATTGTCGTTAAACAGCAACTATCCGAATCATTAACATTGACATCGACTTTTAAAGCATTCCCAACTCTGAGAGTTTTGCAGTCTTTGAAAGTCTGAGCTTATCGTTTAACCATAGAATCTTGTCAGTTCTCTAATTAGGTTCACTGTAAAAATTACCATGTTCTTCAATTGTACAATTACTGTGTTCTCTGATTGTATAAAATCACCATGTTCTTTGATTGTACAATCAATATGTTCTTTAATTGTACAATCACCATGGTCTTTGATTGTACACTAACCATGGTCTTTGATTGTACAATCAATCACTATGTTCTTTGATTGTACAATCACCATGCTCTTTTATCATATATAATCACCATGTTCTTTGATAATAAAATTACCATGTTCTTTGATTGTGTACACTCACCATGTTCTTTGATTGTAGTACAATCACCGTGTTCTTTGATTGTACGTACAATCACCATGTGCTTTGCATTGCAGAGTAATATCGACCAGTCAATGGTGGAGTCCGTCATTAAGCAGACGATTGGTCATGCTGTTCTCCATCTTTATTTTCCAAGCGCTGGTTCCCTTGAGACGATCTCACGTTCTCTTACCGGATGTCAGTCGAGCTTAGGCGCAGCTGCCACGGGGGTGAGTTCGTGTTGAAATACTCTCTGCTTATCGGCTCATTCACACGTGTGAAATGCAAAGTAACATTCCTCTGTCGGTTTCGTGTCTAAATCTTCTTCGTTTACTGACCATTCCTAAGCGGATTTCTTGGCTTAAGTTTTTGATTTGCATGCATTGAGGTTTTTCTTTATACATACTGGGATGTTGAGTGGTAACTCAAAGTTGGTTATGGAGGTTTTGCTGGCAAACAGCATTTTGGTGTTGACACAGATTTGCGTTGGAGTGTTCTTATTCCATTTTTGTCCCAAACTAATTAGTTGCAGAATTAATATGCAATTGGTATCTCTGTTTAAATGAACGTTGTTTGATTAACGATATGATGCTTTATGAATAATTATCTTAGCATGCTGAAATATCACTAGAATTTGTTTGGCATACTATTTGGGATGTTCTATAGCTTGGAACTGTCTTCCACAGTCCCTGCCTGGAATAACTACCGTATAATATATTGTGCAGCACAGTGGCCGATCGGTTAGAGCGGTCGTCCCGTAACGTTCAGTGTGAGCTGCGCGAGCGGGTTCGACCCTCGTCCGAGGCATCACTGTGTAGGGACCTTGAGCAAGTCCTTTGCACACAAATGCTCTGCAGTACAACTGCAATTGCGCTCCGGAGCGTCGAGGCGTGTGTGTGCACTTCAGAGCAAAAAATGTTGGAAGAAGGGCGGTATCAAATTTTGCTTATTAAATAAATAAATAATAAATAAATAAATAAACTTGTCAAGTCCAGAGAATTAAGACTTTCCAATTCTCTGGCACAGACACCCGTTGAGAGCGCAGCTGATTTTGAGCTAAACAAATGTTACACTGTGTTACGTCTTTACAAGAAGGGCAATATTTATTACAGTTGTCTTGTATTATTGTGTTGCGTTCTATGAGGTAACATTCCTATAATTTGATTAGTCTTCTTCTGGATCCGATACCCGTGGGGCAGAGTCGTCTGCAAATCACGATTTGTCTCGGTCATTTGCCCAATTGCCAAAACTGACCAGTGGACTTGTCCGGCCCACCCCTAAGGCTGACCGCAGAAGCGTAAGTGTGTATGACGTCTTTAGAATATTTCTCTCTGATTGATCTGCACTGGAGCTTTACTGTGCGAATCGAAATGCTTTGGCGCTTTCGTGTTGTCTGGGGAACTAGTTATTGATCTTAGAAAGATTTACGGTCTTTTGCTGCTTATCATTTAATCTATTATCGCCACTGTTCGATTTCGAGACAATTCTGCGGGTTAGACGATCAATAATTATGCTTTTAGTTCTGATTTCTGTTTCTGTAATTGGGGTCTTTTATGCAATCGGTTTTAACGGATGTTTCCAGTTTTTTTCGTTATGTTATTGCTTTGTCTGAACTATCACAACTTTTAAGAGGAAACTTGGAAAATTGGGCTATTAATCATGTTCCAGGTCAAATTCCAAAACGTCTTCTGAACCACTTTAAACATTTGTTATGGTATGTTAACTCCGAAAAGCATTGATTTTTTTGCTAGTGATAATGTGAGGGTCATAAGAAAAATGTCTTTTCTACCACAACTGTTTCATCTTGGCAGGATAATCTGTTCTATTCCTGATTAACTGTTTTCTTTGAACTTTCCACTTTATAAATTATACTTTGAGTATTTTGCACGTGACCATTTTGCACAAGGTTTTTTGTACTGGATAATTTGCAGTCGCCAAATTGCACGGACATGGGGCAATCATATATGGTTTAACCCATTATTCCTAGGCCAGGTTGTTGTTAGTACCAACAATATGAGTAATTGTACAAAATTCAATTAACGGTTTGTGTAGTCGTGGTAGTTATAGTCATAGTAGTAGTTCCTAAAGCACATTTTTTCATCAATTGATCTATTGCAAAGTGACTATATATATATATATATATATATATATATATAAATATATATATATATATATATATATATATATATATATTGCACATATTTTGCACTGTTTTTGTGGCTGTTCGTGTAGTTATAGTAGGCCTTTTATACTAACGGTTCCTCTTACACAAATATATTTTGATTTGGTTAAGGTCTATTTCAAATAAAGTGTATTTCAGTTTATATGTTAAAAAGTTGACAGTGCAATATTACCTTCAAATTTTATAATGACTGTTTAAAATGATTTAACATTTTACCAACAAAAATCATTGTACGATGTTGATGAAATTTGGTTTTCTATTGAAGATGATGTCTAACAAACGTGTTTGGCTCATTATTTTACAACTGCACTGTGCTGTTTGATGCAGCATGGTATGGTGTTTATGCTTTCTACTGATCAACTATCTGACTCAGAAAATAGCTTGGTGAAAAGTTTGTAATAATTCAGTCAGCCTGGCTTCAGATAGTCTGTGGTTCGAAAGGACTGCCACAAAATTAACTAGTTGACAAATACTTCATGCTTTCTGAAACATGGAAGCAAAGATGTAGTTTACTTGAATCATGCATGCCTTCCGATCAGCTTTAAGACCAAGCTTCTAACGGATGGGATATCAAGACTTACTTACTAGTGGTTCTTACACTGACTTTAGTAGTACTAGTAGAAGTTTAGTAACATGGGTGATAACAATGATCATTTTCATCGTCCTCCTCCTTTGTTCAAGCTTGGGACTGGCAATGTAAGAGTGCAAGCAGTGCGAGATTTTAACAATTCTAATAGTAGTGTCAGTTTAACGGCAACAAGGATCATTAGCGTCGCCCTCCTTCTTTATCCAGGCTTGGGGCTGGCACTGTCAGAGACCGAGCAGTGGTGGAGTTACAGACTTCTGTCTTTGTAACCTGGTTTGTTATTGCTTATATTATGATATTATCATTACTTGTTAATCCTAATTCAAGCAGCCTTTGAGGGTGACTGACCGGTTAGAGCGCTTGACCCATTTAACACAGAAAGATGGTTATAGAGACTCCCCCGAGGCAATCATTGTACAGTAAGCTTGAAGAAGTCCTTTATTATTCAACCAAGGATGGATCCCTCTATCTGGAGAAAGCAGTGTTTGCAGGGATAATTGGGTATATGTTTACAGTGGCGTGAAGGAAATTCCTCCAGCGACAGGAAATCAATAGTAGGAGGAACACGACATAGAACCCAATGATTGGAGAAAAGGCTTCCAGAGCGTCGGTCAATACCAGTTGATAATTGGTCGCGGAGCCTTGATGTTAGAAGAGGCCTTGTCGAAATATCTGATTGGCATTGTGCCTGTCCACAGTCGATCACAGCTGCTGCTGTTACTGATGATGATGACGACGACGACGATTATAATGGTGGTGATGATGATGATTAGAATGATGATGATGTGATTATGACGATGATGATGGTCATGATGACAGTGATGATGACTGTGATATGATGGTGATGTGATGACAATGATGATGACGACGGTTTTTGTGATGATGATGATGATCATACGATACAGTGCAATTCATCGAATTCACAAAGAGCATCAGCTGCAACTGGATTTCTCTGGGTGGAAATGGGTCAAACAGGGATTGTTGTTGTTGACACGATGATGATGATTATGACGACGATCATGATGATGATGACTAGAAGGATGATGCAGTTCTCCAGTCCATTAGACCAGCCGTAGTCCAGCTGGCCAGACAGAAGAAACGTGACACTTGAAAACCATAACATATGGATGACTGTAGACTAGATTGAATTTGGGAAAATGAAGTTGAGCGTGCACGTACAGCAACTCCATGAAGCCCATACTAATGTCACCAAAATATCCTCATCATAATCGTCGTCGTCATCATTATCGCCGTCATCATCATAATCATAATGGTTCATCAAGTCATCATATGTCAGTTGTGTTGCATGTTCGAACGGCGTATTTCGAAGTGGACAGTCGATTGGATGATTCGATCACATGTGGGAAAGCATTGCGTCAGAATTCTGTTAGCGTTGCTGAGGGAAATTCTGAGGCGTTTGTGAATGTCCAGGGGTCAACGATTGGTCATTTTTAACGGTCACAGAACTGACGGTCATCTGTTTTGGCATTTTAACCTCTACTACTAATGTTGCCATGGTGACGGATGCTGGCTCGGTGATGCTAGTACTGCTCTTCCTGTGATTGTTGCTGATGCTCTTGACTTACTGCTGTTGCTGCTATTGCTTGCATTGATGGGCATAAGGATGGCGGTATTTGTGTGTATATATTTTTTGCTGCAGATCTGTCTGACTTTCATAACCGTTGTGTATAGAGGGCTTTGGCTGTTTGCACAAATCGAGATTTTTTGTTTTTTCGTGACAATTTTTTCGCTGCAAGCTCTGGTGATTGATCACAACTTCTGGAAATGTTATCAGCAAACTGTGGTGATTTTACCACCATTTCTAGAAATTTTATCTGTTTTATTACTGCTTCTGGTTGTTTTATCAATGAGCTGCTGTAGTGATTCTAGCGTAGTTTCTTACAGTTTTATCTCTGTATTCTGGTGGTGTTATCACTGTTTCTGGCTGTTTTTTCACTAAATTATTGTGATTTTAGTGCGGTTTCTTGCAATTTATCAACAGATTTTTGTGATTTTGCTGCTTTTGACTGTTCTGTCACTGATTGAATTCTTCTAGTGATTGTTGACTGTTTTTGGAAGATTTAGAGGCAATGTAGTACCCTCAGATTTTCTTGACTTCTGTTATGGTTGTGTTTTTTGTTTTTACTGAACGTACTTCTACCAGTTGATCGCACGACAACAATTTATGTTTATATATACTGGGGCAAAACATCTGTTGCTATGGAGATGCCATTTTTTTTGGGTTGAGTGACCTCGCTGAAATTGCTTTTCGAAGTTCTTACTGCTCAACTTGTATTGTTTGTGACATTATATGCTCAGCCTCCAGCTAGTGTGGACACACTAGCGTGCGGCTGGGTTACTGTGAAGATCTGCCTAATACCGATTGATGCTCCCTATTGTAACTGTAATTATTTTTATGGCTTTGTCAATGGCAGTTACTTAACAGGATGTTTTACACAGTCAGCTGTCAAGGTAAATGCAGATGTTCGGAGTTATACATTAGGTGCAATGGTTCTGGGTTTTGGAACGGCTCTAAAAGATTATTGTCCCAATCGTCAATTTTGTGGGAAACTATTCCCCCTCCATTTCCCCAAATTACGTGGCACGTAGATTCAGAAACTATTTAATTTATTAAATAACTTAATTTCGGTTTTATTATTAACTTAATACACTGTGCTGGATATTGGATAACAGTTTAATACGCTGAACAATTGGCATACTTGCGATGTAGCATTAAACATCAATTTTTCAGCATTATGTCTTTGAATGTGGCCTGGTTTGATGATGATAACGACGGCTGCGACAACGATGATGAAGACGAGGGCCATGATGATCATGTCTCCCCCTCTGACTTCATATTAAGAAGGCAACTCTGTAGGATGAATGCATCCTTGTCTCATCCATAATGCATTTCGGTGACCAAGATACGTCCTCCGTTCCAGTGATGGCCAATCTTTCTTCCTTTATTTCCGTTTCACTTGATATGTTTGGTTGTCTGTCTCCATGACCCTGTCAGTTTCCTAATTTGGTTTCTACGATGCAGATTGATGGGGTGGGGTGGGGGAGCTTGCGGGTGAATGGGGGTTAACGGTTCACCCACTTACGGGCAGATGAACCTGTCGGTATGATACTTTTTCTCGTAGAAGTGGAGGTCAATGGGGCGCTTTTAACTAGGGTTTCAATGCAGAGCGTGTGCAAACGTGCCTGATGTATGGCTTGTGTTGGACGTTTGTGCTCATTTCGGAGATGGACGAGCGGAGTTGTCGACTGCCTGCCTTCATTTCAAGCGCAAATGCAGCCAATGTGCAATTACGTTGGAGGAAGAAGAAGGTTGGGGAAACAAAAAACCGCTGATGGTTGAATGGTAGTAAACAGGCAGGAAGAACAGAAGGATGCAGCTTTATTTTGATACCTGCTTGACCAGTAGTTCCCAACCTTTTTCGACTAAGGGCCACTTTTATTTAGTACGAGGACATGATGGGCCACAGGGTTAAAATAATTATTTTATGCAATAAAGAATACTTATGTAATAGCGGCGGTTTATTGACATAGACTAACCTCGTGACTAGAGATGTACTAAAACATATATAATTGTTAAATTGAACTTCAATATTGTACATTTGAAGTCACTTACAGACATCATCAAAATAATTATAACAATTTATAGTAGAAAATAACTTCTGTCAAATATTCATTTTTTTCAACGTATATTTTTCAAATCTTTTATAGGTCGAGGGCCACTTTTTGAGGCCTGGCGGGCCACAGGTTGGGAATCGCTGTGCTAGACCAAAAGGTTGACTCAGCATTCCACTCCCTAGGGAGTGATAGTAGATGTGTGGCAGTAGAATAGATTTGCACCTTACAGGCTGCCGAACAGTTATAAAATCAACTCTTGTTTGACTTGTTATCAAGTGTGCCTGCCATATCGTGTAATAATAATATGCAACTTGTCAGTGTGTATTAAAATATATAATTATAAGATACAGGATGTACTCTGAGGGGTGGGAATGCTCTCAGTTACAATCCCATACACTATACATTGCTTCAAGATAAAGGCTCATCTTATTAATAGTTTCCATTTAACGACACGAAATGATATTTTGTCATGGGCTCTATTCAACAACATCTTCTTTTGATCCCTATATATTTGTAGGTATCTCTGAGTCTGCATCATTGGCGTCGCCCTCCTCCTTTTCCTTTATCCAGGCTTGGGACCGGCACTGTTGGATTGCAGACAGCAGTGGAGTTGAAAGCTCTTCTTTTACATTCTTTTATGAGTTTCCAACAGGCACCATGTAGGCCTACAGAGATTAATGCTCCTATAAAACGAACTAGTGCTCGTGAATAAGATGGTGCCCTGTACTTGGCTTTCGAGTGGCGCTTTGGAAGTTTGAAGATTGCGATTATTAACTGACCCGTCAATCGCTGCTGAAATTGTTAGAAGAAAGGAACGATATTTACTTCCGATGCTTCATGGATTGGATATGTCCTCAACGAATTTTATGGCTATACAGCTTTCAACACTCCCTCTGGAAGACTCAGTGGTCCCTGGAGTCGATGCCGTCGGAACAGAGTCCGTGTTTATGTTTGACACTGGCGGAGAGCAGAGGTAGTTGAAGACAGGATATAAAACTTCTTCCGTTACTGCAAGGGGGCTCGTTTGTACAAAGGACTTGCCGAGATGAGGCCTTTTTGCATTGGATGCGAGTGTGGGTTTCAAGGAGTGCGTGATAACGAATGATTTTGTGTTTAACGGATTATTCTGAACAGCGAATTTCAAATAAGATTATCAAACAGGACATTTTGAGAAGGTTTCAGATTTTGACCTGGCACCGGAACGAGATGAAGGACCTGGTTATTGCGGATTCAATTTGGCATAGCGCTGGTTTATATCAAGCAGTTTATAGCTAGTAATAGAGCTCCTGTGTTGATTTCATTTGTACTTGTTTAATGGAGAATTCGTGTTTATTGGAAGCAATAAATTTAATTAAATTTTATTGATAAGCTGGTCTCCCTGATGGGGCTTTTGTTGTTACTGAGAAATTTTCAAGGATTTACATTACATTGTAATATGGATGGTTAGTGTGTATCAATGGACATAGTTGCTGATTGGTTAGATTGTTCAGCTTGTAATGAGGAGATTATGGGTCTGAGACTCCCCTGAGATGGCTACTACGTATACGGATCTTGAGCGAGTCCTTTGCTCTGTATTGCTCAGTATTGCTCAGTATTGCTCAGTATTGCTCAGTATTGCTCAGTATTGCTCAGTATTGCTCAGTATTGCTCAGTATTGCTCAGTATTGCTTGGTAAATGCAGAAATAATAATAACGATTATGAAGTATATAGTGTTTCTTTAGCTGTTGTTATTTTTTCCTGAGTCAGAGTAAATGTTGTTATGTGAATGTTGTGTTAAAATTTCATTTATAGTTCTCAGAAAATCAGGTGCAACAGGGATTTCGGCTGCTTGTTAAGTTGATCAAAGCCAACGGACTAATGGACAAGGATTTCAGTAAGTTCTTCAATCATCCTCTGTAATAAATTCACTTCAGTTATTACTTCGATCATCGACTAATAATAAATGCACTTCAGTTATTACTTTGATCGTCTGCTGAAAATAAATTCGCTTCAGTTGTTGCTTCGATTATTGACTAACAATAAATTCACTGTAGTCGATCATCTGCTAAATAAATTCACTGTAGTCGATCATCCACTAAATTAATTCACTTTTGTGAGTTCCTCGATCATCCACTAAAGTAAATTCACTTTTTGTCATGTCTTGAATCGTTCACTAGAAAGAGATCTTTGAGGGTGGTTTAAAAGGTGTTTAATTTTCACACCTCTAAAGGATTCAGAGTTAAATGGGTGTTCAATTGCTGAATAATCTAAGCATTGCTTGCTGATTGTTTGCCAACAGCTGATCTCATGTACATGGTACATTTGTGTTTCTGTTTTAGCCAGCTGTGATCCCTACTGCACAGTGTCGTCTGATGAACCTCCTCAGCAGCATTCCACCAGCGTCGTCAAAAACACAATCAACCCGTTCTTTGATGAATACTTTCTTCTGTACGTTGTATACATGTATTTGAAATAAATTGAAACAGAACCGTCTGTCTTTCCTCCATTCATTCATTATTTTGTTTCCTTGTTCTCTTATTGTAGATGGTGTTAAAACCTCAGGCAGGCCAAGGAATCTTACAATCTTGCCAGTTCTTTACTGTATCCTCGATTTCTTTAAACTTTGTCTACTTCGTTGATCAAGCAGTCTATCATGTATGGTTCTTGGCACTACTGCATTTTTCTCACCCTGAGTCTGTAAATCTTTCTCTGAGTCTGTGAATCTCTTTCTGAGTGTGTAAATCTCTTCTGAGTTTGTCGATATCTCCCTGAGTCTGTTCCCGAGCAAGGGTGAGGTTTACAGACACAGGAAGAGATTTACAATTACAAAAAGAAATTTACAGACTTTGGAGAGATTTACAGTCTCAGGAAGAGATCTACAGATTCAGAAAGAGATTTACAGACTCAAAGATAGATTTACAGACTTAGGGAGAGATTAACAGACTCTGACTTATTATACTTCCTTGAAACTGCCCTTTTGGGGTTGGGAGCACTCCCGAGTAGTAACCCTGAAGGACGCTATATGAATATTAATGAATGATTGAACGAATGAATGGATAAGGTCTAGCTGAGTTGTTACTTCAGTACAATACCCAACTTTCATTAACTGATCGGATCTATAAGGCAACTTTGACTCTTTTTCTCCAATTCAAACGCAACCGTGCTCATTTCCAGTTATCTATATTTCAGTTTCATACTGAGCTGAACTAGTTATATAGAGCCTCTTTCATTCCTACAGCCATTTATGTTGAGCTGCACACCTTCATTCTTTGACCGACCTATTGAGGAATTGCTTCTGTGACTAATCCTAGCTTATTGGGCAGTGCCCTTGATGGGGGAGCTTGAGATTATCTTGTGAATATGTGGATACTCTTAGAACTTAAGATTCAGCTTGAATGCTGATAAGAAAACACCTGGTGTTAAGTTATACTTCGCTTTTTTCATCGCATTGATTGAGAAACCTGCAGATTGTTGTAATACAATTTTACACAATGACCAATTAAGAATACCCGTTAAGAAGACTAATTAAGAAAACAATTAGCAAGACCAATTAAGGTGACCAATTAAGAAGACCAATTTAGAAGAACAATTTAGAAGAACAATTTGGAAAACCAATTATTTTCAATTCATCTCTTTTTTTGACAGTGACATTACAAACAGCACCAAACAAATCAAGTTTGAAGTTTTTGATCGAAGCAAACAGAAAGAAGGTGAGTAAGATGCTTACAGGTGGATATAGGTGCTATATAACTTTTCAGATTGTTGAGAGAGGGACGGACGGACGGACGGACGGACAGACAGACAAACAGAATCCTCACCCTTGCTCTGGAACAAGCTCTTCCTGTCTAACAGACAGAGAGAGGAGATAAGAGAAAAAAGAGAGAGGGAGATAGAGAGAAGGTTGCCTTGGAAACGACGACATAGAGGAGATGAGGAGGAATGTGGAGCAGGAGGTGAACTGGATGAAAGGAAAAGAGGGAAAGAAAAGGGAGGGTAGGAAGAATGGGTAGCATGAGGAAGGGATACATTGAGGAGGTGGAGAGAAATAATCGAGAACAGAAGATTTTCAGGAATTCTCAGCTGAAGGGACATTTTTGCTGCCAGCAATTAGATTATATGCGTGTATAGGCTGCTATGACTCTAGATTTGGATGGTTTTGAAGGGGGTGCTATATATATATGTAAATTCTTCTAATAAGTTAAATAAATATCTGCTTGCTGCATAACATTTTACACAGGCAAGGCCGGAATTATATTTTGACAATCACACAGTTAAATGCATTGTCTTGAATTCCAGTTGGATACATCATCTTTAATTCCAGTTAAATGAATTGTCTTGAATTCCAGTTAAATTCATTGTTTTGATTTTCAGTTAGATGCATTGTCTTGAATTCCATTTAAATGCATTGTTTTGAATTCCAGTTAAATGCATTGTCTTGAATTCCATTAAAATGCTCTGTCTTGAATTCCAGTTAAATGCATTGTCTTAAATTCCACTAATGCATTGTCTTGAATTCTGTTGTCTTTCTGGAACAGATGATTTCCTTGGCCAGGCGTCAGTCGTCGTGGATGATCTGAGGCGCCTGCCAAGCAGTCGACAGATCATTCCACTGACTGGACGTCAAAGAACCACGACCAACACCTCTGGATCAGTCACGGTTGAAGTAAGCTCCGAGGGGCAGCTCCATTTCTCATATCGTAATTCTAAGCTTCAACTTGCTTAGGCGCTACTAAGGCTAAACACAGGGCACCAGCTTCTTCGCAGGCACTACGTCACGTCAGAGGGGTTGTCCGGAGATAGCAGATGAAGATCCTAGTCCAGGAGGGAGGGAGCGTTTGGGTTGCTGATCACTTTGGAGTTATCAATTATTGGGGTTTCAATGACATGTGACTTCATTTGGTCCACTGCAAGAACATGCTTGACAGGTTCTCTTTGACAATTTGATGACGACCTGCATTGACTGCCCTATTGATTTAAGTGTCGTATTATTTAATATATACTATTTACCATCTGTCTGTTAGCTAAATAAGCTAAATATGCACCACCTGTGATCATATGGTGGTTTGTCAGTTTGAAATATTAACTAAGATGTCATCATCATTATAATTTTTTATTAGTAGTATTATTATTATTGTTATCAATGCAGTTTGTTATCATTATTATTGATATTATTATTTTTATTATTATTAGTTTTTTTATTATAATTATTATTACTTTTATTTGTACATCGAGGTACATATGATACGTAGGGACTTCAATATTAAACTAGGTGTTTGGTTGCCTGGAATGGCCTTATTAATCGGTCTCCTGATTGACAAAGGTTCCTTTGAACGCTGTGGCATTGTAGCATTATCATTATTATTATTATTACCATTAGTATTTTTTATTGTTATTATTATTATTATTACTATTATTATCATAATATTTCATCAGGGTCTTCAACAAGTAATTATTATTATTAGTTTTATCATTATTATTATTATAATTCTGATGGATACAATTAAGAGAAAACACGAATCTGGATATGAGAAATGAATGAAAAAGGACTTAGAAACTACTACTATGTTTTTATTATTATTATTATTATTATTATTATCACCATCACTACTATTATTATCATTGTCATCATTATCATTATTATCATTAGTAGTTATTTCTTGTTATTATTATTGATTATTATTATTATTATTTATGCCCCAAGGTATACATGATCCCTCAGGAACTAGAACGTTAATAAGAATAAGAAAATGTAGTCGGGAATGCCCATACTCATCGGTCTCACATTTTAAAATTGTTATTATTATTATTATTGTTACTACTATTATTATTACTACTTTTTTGTTATTATTGTTATTATTATTATTATATCGTGTTTCTTGACAGTTTCTCTTCATGGAGACGAACGAGATGGTAGCTTCGGACAGAGCATCGTCTGCGTTGGAAACGAGTCCACCAAGACGAAGGATAGAGATGAACCGTGCCTTGATGCCTGGAGGAATGACGGTCACTACGAAGACTACGACTACAGAGAGATTTCGAGACCAGAGAGACGATCCAATCAAGTACAATGGTACTTGTCACATGACTGCTGGATTCGCTTCAACCAATCAATCAAATAGTTGGAGGTTATATAATCAAGGTCTCACTCAAAGGCGGCCATGAAACGTGATGCAGAGGTCTCAATCAGAAGCAGCCATGATAATGTTGTGCAATGATCTTTCAATCAATCTGTCATTCTGAAGTTATATAGTCAAGGTCTCACTCTTAGGCTGCTGTGAAATACAGCTCAAAGATTCCCATGTTGAAATACTTGTCGAGCTAATAATGATTTTATTCAATATTCCGACTTTCCATTAAATATTCCGTAGTCTGGAGTGGCCATACTCGTCGATGTCACATTTTAAAATTAAATATGTGAAGGCTTTATTCTGTCTGGTGGTAGTGTGAACATGTGGAGCATGTCTGTGTGATAGGTGTATGTCATGAATAACTACATGTGATGCTGTGTTCTGGTAGTTGGCTATATTTTAAAATAGTTGAGCTCTGAAAAATCAAGCATAATTCTAGAATTTGACCTTCCCTGCGATCTGTGTGTTCTTCTGCCTGTTGACTCTGCATACAACTTTTACAAGCATCTGATAATGTCTTTTATCATGTAGTTAAGCTATGTATGTATGTATATATGTATATGTGTGTATATATATATATTTATATATGTGTGTGTGCGCCTCTGAATGTGAATCTTGTAGGATTGGTATTTAAGTCATGTGAATGAGTCAGAGAAGAAAGATGTTATTCCATATGCTTTTTGTTTATAAATGAACTGATAGAGATTCAATAAAATTTTTCGTTATTTTGTTTCACTGTGCAATATTATGTTATAAACCCTGGCAAACTGTGTCTTCATATTTCTAGATTCTCCAACTAGGGTGGAGAAGGCAGAAACAGTGTCGACCTACGCCAGTGACTCATCTCCATATGCGAGTGGAACAAGTTCTCGCGCGGGCGTTCAGAGTTCCACTCCATCCACTTCACAGGGTATGTTCCAGTAACATTTAGGTTCCAACATATTCCTTTGAACCTGTTTAGCTGTAATGGATTCCTGAGATGTTAGAACTTATTTTACTGAGAACCGCCTAAGTTGTATTTTTGCTTCATATTAATGTAAATTGCCTGGTGTTAAGTACTTGGTCAAAGTGGATCATTTACTTTGTTTTGAAATTTAAATTTTCACCTTTTGATTTTGTACATGAGCGTCATTTGCTACGGATTGTCAGCTTGCTAAACAAACGAAGATATATATACTTCTGATAAACTATAGACTCATTTGCTTAACCTTTTAACAACCAGCGTTATTGATTACACCTTACGGTTTACTATGTGCTGGTCATTAAAGGGATAACATTTTAACAATAGGCTGCATTCATCGGGTGAGATACTTAACCACAGCTTCCCGTTTGAACGGGCGAGGATAGTTATTGGTCATCGATTGCCAAAAACTGATTTAATGTTATTTTAAATGTTATTTATTACTTTAGTTCATTGCAGAACTTCATTTTAAAATGACCTGCAAGAAAGCACAGAACGGTTGATTCAAAACAGTGTTAGAAAAATATTTCTGATTATAACTGGTCTATTATTTAGGCTGTATCATTGTAAATATTTATAGTAGATATATTCATATATTAAGGATTATTAAGCCATATGAACTTGTTATATGGCTTAATAACTAGATTTATGATATTGAACTTTCATAGATCAAATTCTGACAAACGGGGTGGACAGCGTGACAGAGACTGCCCTTCGTCAGTTGTCACGGCAACCTCAAACATCATCCCAGTCAGCAACGATTGTTATCACAGGAGTTCAAAAGGTCAGTCACTCGGTCCTCAGCCATTCATGCCAAAGATTGAGTGTTTGGTCATGTTTGTAATTATGTTGTGATCATGGCTATGCAATGTTTGTAGGTATGTCATGTTGTGTTCATGTAATGTTTGTGATTTTGTACTGCTTATGGTTATATAATGTTTACAAGTGGTTATGTCATGCTTGTGGCTATGATGTTATTGTGGTTATATTATTAATGTTTATTCTGTTTGTGGTTCTGTAATGCATGTGGTTATGTAGTGGTTATGTTATCCATTGCAATTTACCATCACATTTCTTTTCAACATGACGTCTGTTCTGTTCTCGATATCGTCTTCTTATGTACTTAAATTTTTTTTTACTTGTCTATGTAATCTAATAAAATCTAATACACTTAAGTAGCACCAGTATCTTATTGCCCAAGGCAATCACTGGTTTTTTTCCTGCAAAAGGATCATACTCATAATCTCCTAATTTCTAAAGTGACACTCATAAGCCAAACTTACTGAAAAAGAAATTGCTATCAAACGTAAGAATCCAATGCAAAAGCCTGGTTGAGGATCAGAGAAGTCTGAAGTAGTCTGAACTACAATCTAAGATAATACATTATGCACCAGTTGATGAGTCATAAATTGGTTGTTTTGGTTGCAGAAAGAGACTATTCCTATTGTTAAGGTAGTTTGCTTTTAATTGGAATAGCTTCATTGCTTTTTATTTGCTTTTCTTAATTGGTTAACTGGGAAATTTTCTGCTTCTTGCTGGTGGCTACCCGGTATATTTCTTTCCACATTCAGTCTCTTTAGGAAATGAAGAAATAACCGTGTGACTGTAAAAGTGGTATCTTTAGATATGGTAGCCGAGTGGTTAGTGTGTATGCAATGCAATGTGAACAGTATGGGTTCGATTCTCCTAGGAGACAGTTAGGGCTGTGTAGCAGAGGTCCCAGACACTTTGCACCAAGGGCAAAAGAAGCTATGGTATAACTCTGTACAGGTCAGACATGTTAAAAAGTGTTTACCATTGACCAGATTAAAATTAGGCTAAAGCTCTTCAATTATAAGAATAAAATCATGTTGCTACTGAAAGATTTCAATATGATAGAAAAGTAATGTAAGTTAGAAACCAATTACTTTATCTGTTCTCGATTCAGTCGGGTTGATGGTCAGAAGCGAGGCGGTCTTGTTATTCCAGAGCTTAGCCTGGGCCGCCAAGATGTGCCCTTAGGATGTGTTATTTTAATTATGTAGTGTATTATGTATTATTATAGTTGCTTTAGTTTAAATTCGTAAATATGTTTCAAGTACAGCCTCATTTGTTTCTGTTATGGTTTCCTTTTTTGTTTATTTTTAGGAGCAGCCAATTCCCATAATTACGGTATTTACTTTTTCTTTGGTTGATTTCTCTTTTTTTCACAATGTTTCGCTTTGACAAATATGGTTTAATATTGCCCTTTGTCATTGAAATTAGATTTAATTTGATTACTAAATTGTTCTGTTATTATTGTTCATCTTATTTTCAAGCATTTCTTTTTACAGGAATCTGTTGTGCTATAATTGTATTCAGAAACAATGTTTTTATTTGTTGTTTCAATTTGCTTGCATTATTGTTATAATTTATTAAGGTCACTTCATTATTGTTCAGATAAAGAGTAGAAACGGTATCTAGGTTAGGACTTTTCGTAAGATAAATAAGGCTTGGCTTACCAAGTCCTTGAGAGCGGGTAAAATTTTGGAAGTAGCAAATTTCTAGTTGATTACAGCATAGGTTTTTTGTTCCATCAGTCGATATCATGTATGCTATGCGCCGGCGCTATAGAAGTTAAGTGTTTGTGTTTCGACTTTCAGACAACTCGGCCGCCAAGTGGAAAGATGAGCCCAGGTGGATCTGAGCAACCAGGTTTGTGTGACTCCTCTTCTTGTAATTGTATTGTAAGTGCAGATTTGTGTTGTTCATTTTTGAGAGTAACTCCTCGAAGGCACCTACCATGTGACTGTGCAAAGAATGTGTGTCAATCTGCCAAGCGCTCGCACTACTTAAAATACTTATGTTTTTATGTGTCACTACAAACTTCTACTTTCGAACTTCTACTTTTAAACTTCTGCTTTCTAATTTCTACTTTCAAACTTCTACTTTCAAACTTCTACTTATACTTTCAAACTTTTACTTTAAACTTCTACTTTCAAACTTCTACTTTCAAACTTCTACTCCCAAACTTCTACTTTGTGTCACAGATTTCACATAGTCTTGGATTAGATTCGATTGAATTGGGTCAGATCTCGTCAGGAATGCTTATGTTAACATTCTTAGGCAGCATAATGATTCCGTGATTGCACGTGACTATAACACAATTTCTACACTTGCTATTCACTTTCCCCTGTATTCAAGTTCACCCTTTCTCTACTTCCACCCTATCCACTAGCAACTGATATTCAACTTGTGTTTAGTATATAAATGTGGGCCCGATCACATAGCGGATGGAGTGCTTGGCATGTAATGTGGGGAGCGCAGGTATGAGCTTCCACCCAGAAGGTTCCTAGAGCAAGTTCTTTAATTGAAGAATCATTGTTCATCGCCAGAAGTGCATACACTTCTGGCTTTTATAAAGATGACAAGATTAGTTTTATCTAGTGATGAGCATGACAATATTTTGAAAATAGATTTCTATTTTGAAAATAGAAATCACAATTGTATTTGGTACATTCAAAATACTTTTGAGAAGTGTTTTGGAGAGTTCAACACACTTTTCCGAAATCAATAGATTTTACAGATCATCTATAAAAAAAATATTTTGATATAATGTTTAACATCTAAACTTGAATGTGACTTTTCAAAAAATTATTTATCTTCTGGTCGTAATTCCAGCTTGTTTGGGACGTTGGGCAAACTGCTGAAACTGCTCGAAACAGTGACTTTTGCGACTTGGTCTTTCTTTCAAGATTTGCTATCCAGATAAATTGTAATAACTTTCTTTGTTAAATATTTTCAGCAGCTGAAATGCTGGATCTACTGAATATTTACGAAATCTAATTGTTCAGACAAGTTATAAGAAGCTATATAGATCAAGTAAAGTGATGTGATGTTAATGTAAATGCTTGCAAGTGTGATTAAAGTCCAAAATGTTGATTTCTCAATAGTATTTTGAAAAACTATTTTCAAACAACTCTTTTCAAAGTATTGTCAAAACACTGATGAAAAGTATTTTGCTCATCACTGATTGTATCGTATCGTATAAATGTTTCTTGGTTTTAAGCTCATCTCATCAAGGCTACTCTGAAGATTAAAAAACTCTGGAGTATGTTTTGAATTTTTTGCTGAATTTTCTGTTGAAGCTTAAAACCTTAGTTAAGTATTTGTTCTTGTCATATTTTTCCGACTGTACAAGCAGTGGGCGACCCACCTGAAGCATTGCCTGGCGACGACGGTGAAGGGTGTACGTATTTAAGCCCCCTCAGGTTTTTATTTTACCCTGTGTCTAGTGCTTTATTATAGGCGATGTGACCATTGCCATGGTTACATTGTCATCTCAATATTTGTGTTAGTATAGTTGTGAATCGTGATGGTTTTAGCAAGGGGATCAACTGTACACTCTTGTTTATAGTGATTAAATTTTTTATTCCTGATTAAATTCACTAAAGCTGTTTACAACAGACAGTTTGTGTGACCAGAACAATCATAATAATGTAAGTTTGTTGCATAACCAGAACAATGGACGTGGCAGTTTCAGTTAATTAAAAAAAATTTTAATGGCAGGTTGTGCATCGACATTAAAATGATGGAGACACACTGGAGTCTACTGTTTGTAGACATTACTTAAATTGGTGACTGAGATTAGGCCACCATAATTATACTAAGCTATCAGACAACTTCGGCTATTACGTTTTGAGACCATAGCAGCATCTACAGTTACCAGATAATATGAGCTTTTTAAAAAGTGCAAAGGTCTGAGAAAAGACATGAACTGAAGAGTCAGTTGATCCCAGTTCTAGAGCTATGATTTGGTATAGACGATCTTCATATTGAAATTTCCTAATCTCAGTATTATAACAGAATTCATGAATCTTTTTTCATAACTACTTAGAACTGCTTTGATTTCTTGATAAGACTTAGAATTTTTTAAGTCCTGTCTGTAACAACTGCTTCATGAATTGATTTCTCATTTAGAGGCAATTTTATCTTTGAACTATATTGATCACAGGTGAAATTTCATGTTTTAAATTGCTTTTATAATTATCTTTTGTTAATTAAAGACAGCATCCAAAAATATAAGCTGATGTTGATTTTGTGCTAATATTAAATGCCAGTGTTAAAAAAGCATGAATAAAAGGCATTTATTCGAATGATACTGTTATCTTTGTGTGATAGATAACAATTGTGTCTGATTGTTCTTTGTGCCAAGTGCCAACCTAATTATTGCTAAGCTCATTGTGTTAATTTGTGGCTTTAATTTGACTTTTAGTTTGTGGACTTAGTGAGAAGAAAGTGTTTTCGTTTCAGTTGCAGTTTATAGTTTGCACCTCTGGTGTAGAAGTTACTATTTAAATACTGATGCTGATAATCTTCATAATTATATATTTTTTCCTTTTAATTTTTAATATTGCCTATGCAAGTAACTATTTAAATGCTGATGCAAGTCATCTTCATAATTATATTGTATTTTCTCATTTAAGAGTTTAATATCGCCTATGCAAAGTAACTATTTAAATGCTGATGCAAAGCCTGAGCTAAAAAGAACAGGCTTAGAGCTTCATTATTATATTTTCTCCTTTAAGAGTTTAATATTGCCTATGAAAGGTAACTATTTAAATGTTGATGCAAATCATCTTCATAATTGTATTGTATTTTCTCATTTTCTCTTTAAGTTTTTAATATTGCCTTTGAAAAGTAACTATTTAAATCATCTTCATTATTATATTGTATTTTCTTCTATTTGTTTTTATATATTTTATGTGTGGCGTTATTAACATTAATAATAAACTTTAATTAATGTTGATATTATTATCAGCCAAAGGACTAAGAATTAATGATAATTAGGACTTAATCTTGTATTAAATTTAATCTTGAAAGGATGTATTTGTTGGTCATTGTCAGATTAATTCTTCTGATGAGATTCTCTCTTGAAGGGGGTGCTATATTAATCACCTTGTTTCTGGAGCATATTATAAGAGGCTGGATGTAGTTATTTATTTCTATTGGTTTTGATGGGAAGGAAATTTTAAGTAGGGCTATCGACAGTAAGTGCACTGTGCTGTGACATTTCATGGTGTTTTTTTTAGGTTGTTCTACTCAATATATCTGCTATTGTCTAGTTCAGTTATTTTGATCAAGTGTTTGTGAAATTTTATTTGAAATGTCTTGTTTGTGAATTGCTTTTAGCAAAATATTGTGTTTTATATGGAGAGAGCTAGAGACCTTTTACTACTGAGTCCTATTCGTAAATTTGATTCAGGATCAAATATTTATAAGCAACTCTACTATATTATAGTAACCAGACCAGTGTATTTTGTTTAATTTTTAAAATTAACAGAAGATTAAGTTTATTTTGTTATAATTGTTATAGCATACAGATATGAAGTTACTTTTTTTCAATGTGATAATTAATTGGTGTAAGAAATGTCATAAATAATTAATTATTCTGTAGTGTAATAAATTGTTATCTCATGATTGCTGCAGTGTCCACAAAAAGTTAGGTCAAAGGAACAGATGCTCAGTCAAAACAAAATAAATAGGCAGGTAGGGTTGGAATCGATTCTAGGTCAATGTCAAAGGTCACGCCGACTGCCAAGTCATTAAGACGACTTCTGTTATAATTTAATTTAATACTATTATTATTTATTATTATTTCATTTATTAATATAATTTATTATAGCTATCATTTTAACTTATTAATTACTAATTACACGGTCAATGCTCCTTCTGTGGACCCACTTTATGAAGAGGTTATTTTGAATGACTTCTTCTTCTTAGTTTCTTAGTCTAAATTATATTTAGACTCCATTGCATTACATCAGAACAATAGCATTAGTTTCTTTAGAAGCAGCACTGCAAACTTACAATGAGTCAATGACAGTACAATTGCTATTTTAAATTGTATTAAGATATATTAGTTTCATTCTAGTACTGCTGCTTCAAGGCTAATCTGTATGTGGCCGGGTATAATGTTATAACGCTAGATTATCTTGGAAAAGTTCATCATACGTAACTCCAATCGCAATCGTAACTTTGACATTTATACAGCGCCCACAGAAGCGTGGTTGAGGGAAACGGCTTGTTCACAGGCACTTAATTAAAACAAAGCATTGTCGTTGAAAAGCTGACTTGTGGTAATTAGTGTCTCATTATATGTAGTTTATTTGGCCTTATTGACTTCAAAAACATCTTTAATTGGATTTGTTACTTTTTGTGTAGTGGAGACGAAAAAGAAATCTTTTGCCAGTGCTCTGAAAAAGCGATTCTCGCGCAGCAAGAAGTCGCGCTCCCAAAGCGCTGACCGAGCTCAGACATTTCGTGATGAGAGTCTACTAAGGCCACCAGACCACGGCGATGCCACTGCATCCGGTAATGAAGATGGTGTTAATTGGGATGTATTTTGGAGTCCATTTGTGGCCGTCTTTTATGATAGTTCTGGAATATAGGAAACTTTGCTATGATGAATGCACCAATCAAACGCTGTCAGTGTAAATATGTGCTGATTAGCATAAGGGACTAATTTTTTCTTCTAGTGCATGGATCATGGTTTTTATCCCTGGTTAGAAGGTAGATGCATGGGTGGGCATTGAAGAATGAGTTGCTACAATCAATTTTAGAGATGACTAAGGCCTGTACTAGTGTGGAGATATTTTTCGTTTAATCTTTTCTTGACTTGCCGTTAGCATATGAGATGGAAGAAACAGGATTTCGTTATGGAGGATATTTGATTTTTCAAAGAGAGTGTTATCGAGGAGAAAACCAAGATCAGTTACTTGCTTAATAATCATAATAGAAAAATTATAATAATAATGTAGCAATGGTAACAATAATGGTAAGAGGGCTCATCGCACACTCCTGTGTTCTCCTGTATCTGTGATCCAGGTTTGCCTTCAATGGTGTTTTATTTCAGGATCTTGACTGGTGTAGCGCACATTCAAACGAGGGGTATTGGTGAATGATCACACCAAATCAATTCATTGAAAAATTATCCGGGTCAAGGCCATACGGTCGCTATTTAAAAACATATACATTTACGTTAGGTCACCTTCAACTGTCATTTTGTTTGAGTGGCATGCGTGTTAATTCTAGTTCAAACTTGTTGTCATTGAGCACGTACGTAGTTAACTAGTTAAGAATTGTTTTTCCACGTTTAAACTTTATATCGCTTCCATGATTACTAATTGTATTAGAGTGACCTGACTACAGGACTTGCGTTCTTTCAGGGTGTTTGTTTTTTGGCCCCTTTCCTTATAACTAGGTTTGAATTATACTTGTTTTACTTGTTGCTGGGATCAATAAAAACAGTTGCTATGTTATATTATTTCTCAGATCAGTCGGAGTTTTCTGAAGGAGGGACCCTGAGAAAGTCGCGATCGCATTCCTTCAGCTCAGGCTTTCGCAATCTGTTCCGTCGGAAGAAGAAGACTAACATGAGTCGCGAGAGTTCCATGTCGAGAATCTCCGCACGGGGAGTCGAGACGTCTCGTGAGGATTCCACCGGACAACCATCTCCGCAGCTGCCCCAGCCGAAGGGCTCCATTGCCCGGCACAACACCCCCGTTCCGGAATTTTCTCCCACTACTGGTCATCCGTACAGCACGTCAGTACCTGCCCGACCATCCCCACTTTACGACCACTAAGAGAATCTGGATGTGTTTTGGGGAAGACTTCGATGTATCGGACCTGTGCAAGTTCGTTCTCGAATGAGTCTCGGCTGGTTAAAATGAATGTTGTAATACATCTTCATGAGATTAAGCTTATGTTCGTGAATTGCGTTGCATATTCATGATGAGGTGGAATAGATGTGCATGAAATGTTATGCATATTCATGATGATGTGCATGAAATGTTTTGCATATTCATGACACAGTTACTATTCATGAGGTGTTTTACACCTAGAACATGCAGTCTTCATGAGATTAAGCTTATGTTCGTGTGTTGTGTTGCATATTCATGATGAGGTAGAGTTGAAGTACATGAAATGTATTGCATATTCATGATGAAGTTGAGTTGACAAGTTGATGTGCATGAAATGTATTGCATATTCATGATGAGGTGGAGTTGATATGCATGAAATGTATTGCATATTCATGACACTGAGTTAATATTCATGAGGTGTTTACACATGGAATATGCAGTTTATGTTGATATGTTGTGTGCACCAATGAAGTCTGTGCCGTCTTATTGTTGAGATGCACTGCATATTCATGATATGCAAAGCATATTCATGAGACATGCTGCATATTCATTTCATCTATGACATTAAAGATGCTAATGACTGGATGCCGTGGAAAAGTTTTCTATCTTCTGACATTTTTGTCTTGCTTCTTTATATTTTTTCTTCAATTTGTGTGCTAATAATTTAAAACTTTTGAATGTGCTGTCAGTAGTATCATCATTTACAGGTAACAAAGGATGCAGACGAGAAAAAGAGGAGGATGTTTGGTACAATACTTGGTGTAAATATGTAATTTATTTGAAAATTAATAGGCTTCTGGTTAGCTATTAACTTTATAGAAAAATTGGTGGAAGTATAAATGTAGAAATATCAGGAAAATGAGTTAAGCTTGAATATAGTTAATTATGATTTCATTTTTATGATATTTTTAAGGATTATCTACATTATTGGCCATTTGGTTTGCTGCTTTGTTAATTAAGCATTTTCAAGTTAAACTGTAATTGACAACAAAGGATGTTAATGACTCGAAACTTAGATCAATCGCTATTCAGGAACTTAGAACAAGATGGTCACATGGTTTCTCTTTAACTGATGTCATCACTGTGAATTGCAGATAATAAGCAAACTGGGCTTAGAGAACTAATCCCACTGCAGCATCTGTCGAGGTAAATGAATTGGAAGAACACTTTTGAAGTCTTCTTGTGAAGTGTCTGTTTAAATTCCATTTATATCCACGACCTAGCACTCTGTTAGATTATACGATTTCTTCATCGCTTCGTTTTAAAATTTGCAGTTTATTCGTGTTAGGCAAAGTAATGTCTCGAGCGAAATAGTTGTTGAGAGGGTATTGGGTTATAAACCCCAGCTCATCTTTTAACCGCCTCAGCCTGGTTGCTTTTGAAAAGATGTTGGTGACTTAGGTCTTGACAACCCCCTCCTCCCCCCCCCCCAACACAGTTCTTTCATGGCACCTACTATCTGCGTATTACAGCGTGCAATCAGAACATTTTTTTGTTTTGGCTTGTAGTTGGAAGGCTTCGGACAAAGCCACTGGACAGCCAAAGAAATAGCAAAACATTGTTCCTAATTATTTTTGCATAACTAGGTGTAATGGTTCTGTAAATTATATTTTTTTGCTTACATCTATTTAGGTATGTGATTATTTTTTGAAATTTTTTATCAATTGTTTCATGTGTAACATATTAATAACATGTTTTGACCTACATTCTTGTACTCTGGTGATTATCCATGCTTTTGTCGTCTCAGCTTTTTTCCGACGAATAAGCCCCTGTTTTAAGAGTCTGCCATTGTTTGTAAACACAGTTCTGTCTGCATTGTTTCTTGTCTCACCAAATTGTTTTATTTATTTTGCATTGGATTCATTTCTACTGGTACATATCCTAAGGGTGTAATTTGTTATACAGTATCAATATCTCTGTTTTAGATCATTTGTGGTGTCTTGTTTGGCCCAAATTTTTTAAATTAATTTAAAATTAATATGAGGTAAGCAGAAAATTTACTCCCAACATATCCAGAGCACTTTGAACATTAGCACGTGATCTTATGTTCTCCAGTGTGTGAGAAATAGTATGAAGCTATTTAAATTTGTTTTTAGTTGTTTCTCTGATATGACACAACTTCATCTAATGTGAACTTTTTCTGCATCTCCGTTTTTGTTATCTCATCACTTCTGTGTTTTTATTTATTTTTTATTTATTCCAATCCGGTTTTAATGGTAACAATTCTAAAAGAATAATTTGAAGCATGGGTTGGCTGCAGGCAGAGGCAACGATCTCGTTTGACAGGTGAGGGACATCCAATGAGAGGAGCAAGAAATGTGGGAGGGACAAACGTATAACGTGTCCCCTCTTTGTAAAAGGTGGGGGACTTGCTCCCTCGAGCCCCCCCCCGTGATCGCCGCCTCTGGTTACAGGATTGATTTTGCTTTGTATGGAGTACTCGATTCTTTGTTTATTTTGTCTTTGCATATGATTGTAAAATAGCCACTCCTGGCAAAATCGAACTTTAGGTATTTGGTTTCATGGCCAAAATAATTTCAATGTTACACAAAACATCCAAAGAGCATTTCTGATGTAAAGCATTATGTGCTAGTCACGTATTGAGTCAGAATAATAACTGCTTTGAATTTCAGTTTCCCTGTTACATCTTTAATCTTTTGCTCTGAGTGTTGCGCAGCTTCGAGATTATTCCATTTGGCAAGTTGGGGCATACTGATGGTAACCAGAATCATTAACAATAAAAGTTTAGCTATAAACATATCTATTCCATTTGTGTTATAAATGTTGTAGGAGTGATGTCTAAGGGTTTCAATGTGTTTTTCTATTTTGGTATTTGCTTATTATTGTGTGTAAGAGTATCCTTCAGATTTTAGTTTTGTTGTCGTTGGATTTGAACGCATTAATCCTTTCAGCGATGTTAGGCACAAAATTATGAAGACTGAAGAGTCTATATTTGTATGTTCGCGTTTTCTGTATTCTTTATTTTTAACGTTCAGAGATCTTGTAGACCAGGTGAACAGGATCAGGATTTTATGAGCATTGATGACTGTGGTTCCATTTTTGATGTCGTTGCCAATTGGATTTAGATTAGTTTTTTGTTGTTAAGAAATAAATCTGATGGTAACAACTCTTCTTAGTCTCAACCAAATGAATTCCGTCACGTCAACTATAATGCCAGTCTCACACCTGCATAAAGGAGGAGGGTGACGCACATCATATTTATCATGACACTGTATAAGATCAACTAATCAGTGTAAACCGATTCGTATACAACTGGCGAATTCCCTAAGTTTTAGACATGAAGTTTTATTGAATTTCTGTAAGGCTTTGTACTGTTAAAAAAAATCATCGTCGTCATTCAAGTTTATTTGGCAATCTAGAGTACAAGTTATATGAGATCTGTATAACAAGCAAAATTTCTAATTACACCAGTGGCCCAATTAAGGACGGAGGGTCCCGCTGGTTAGGGCTACCAATATATTAGGACAAAGTATTTGGGCAAAGAGGCCAAAGGGAGAGTGGAGTGGGTGAAAATGAGATGGAGGAACAAAACTTAACTAATCTTAACTAACGAATATGCTAACATTAAGCGAGCAAAGGTAGATTATAAGCTAATAGGAGTTGCATGATAAAGGCAGCTGACCACAACCAGTAAGTGAAGTAGGTTATGACAAAGTAATAGCTCAAAAATCACAATTTATCTTATATATTGAAGCCAATTTTGAAGCTCAGGAGTGTTACAGGAGAGCCGCTAAATAGATTTCTCAATGATGAGGTACATGTATGCCAACGATTGTCAGAAGTAATGATAATAGATTAGTCTTGTGTTTTAATTAATGAAAGCTCGGAAGGAGACGCAAATTGGCAGACAGAATTCCAAATTCTAGGACCTTTGCACTTTGGAGACCAATTGCAAAGTGCAAACGGCTTAACTAATTAGACTGCTAAGGAAAGGGCTGGTCTCTCGCTCTCATATGCCGAGGGTTTGAAAAATTAAGTTGTTTGCACTTCAAACACATGACCTTCAAACACGACCGTCTCGCTTGGCTACCTTAATGGAATGCTCTTCAAAAAATTATTTAAACGACCCTCGATTTTTAGGCGCCTTTATCATAGGCGCCGACTTTTAGTAGGCCTACTCTATTAATTTTTTACTATAAAATTATGAAGACCACGGAGAAGTATCCGTGCTCAGTCATAACGTCAAGCACACAACAACCACGAGTATTAGGCCTACTTACAGTATTAAGCCTACTTACAGTATTAGGCCTACTTACAGTATTAGGCCTACTTACAGTATTAAGCCTACTTACAGTATTAGGCCTACTTACAGTATTAGGCCTACTTACAGTATTAAGCCTACTTACAGTATTAAGCCTACTTACAGTATTAGGCCTACTTACAGTATTAAGCCTACTTACAGTATTAGGCCTACTTACAGTATTAAGCCTACTTACAGTATTAGGCCTACTTACAGTATTAGGCCTACTTACAGTATTAGGCCTACTTACAGTATAAAGCCTACTTACAGTATTAAGCCTACTTACAGTATTAGGCCTACTTACAGTATTAGGCCTACTTACAGTATTAAGCCTACTTACAGTATTAAGCCTACTTACAGTATTAAGCCTACTTACAGTATTAGGCCTACTTACAGTATAAAGCCTACTTACAGTATTAGGCCTACTTACAGTATTAAGCCTACTTACAGTATTAAGCCTACTTACAGTATTAGGCCTACTTACAGTATTAAGCCTACTTACAGTATTAGGCCTACTTACAGTATTAGGCCTACTTACAGTATTAGGCCTACTTACAGTATAAAGCCTACTTACAGTATTAAGCCTACTTACAGTATTAGGCCTACTTACAGTATTAAGCCTACTTACAGTATTAAGCCTACTTACAGTATTAGGCTTACTTACAGTATTAGGCCTACTTACAGTATTAGGCCTACTTACAGTATTAGGCCTACTTACAGTATAAAGCCTACTTACAGTATTAAGCCTACTTACAGTATTAGGCCTACTTACAGTATTAAGCCTACTTACAGTATTAGGCCTACTTACAGTGACATCCACCCTCACAAAGTTTGGATAATTGCAAAGTTGTGTTGGTCTATGTATACCCTCCCTCCCCCATTCTATCGCATAGAAAAAGCAACATCCATTCATCCCCACTTTCTCCATCTAGCGAACTCTACAAAACATTACATTGAAATAAGACCGTCGTTTCCCAAACTGTGTCGCACGGAAGCCTAGGGTTCCGCTGAAAACTTTCTGTGTAAACAATTGGAGGGTCTTTGCATAACTCAACACAACGTGTATAACTTTTTATGAAAGCGAATGCATTATTTCAGCTATGTTTATGTTACTATCAATCTAATCTTATATATATATATATATATATATATATATATATATATATATATATATATATATATATATATATATATATACTTGCCTGCCTTATCAAGTGTCTGTGTACCAACTCCTCCACTGTTTGGACTTTGACAGTAGGACCTACCAGGAGGAGGGCGACATCAAATCATCCTTGATATGGAACAGCGTCGTTAAAAAAATCAACACATAATCGTGTCTGTGTAAATGCCTACAGAGCCCTACCCACAACATAATATGGTTAGTTTTTTTGCAAGGGTTATGCAAACAATTTGGTCAAATGTTTTCCACGGCTACAAAAGATTGTGATACTCTGTAATTGACCGTAACTTTAATTGTCTGAATAGACGACGGTCTTCTGAACCTCTGAGTATAGACGAATTCGGTAACACACTCGGTTGGGCTTAAACTTAAAGCAGCTGCTGAAGTTATAACTCAAGCTCAGTTCTCAATTGTGTATGCTAATCTGTGGACTACCGATCTAGTGTATTGCGCAATGCTCGCGAATAAGCTGGCGCCCTGCGCTTATGCTTAGAATAGCTCTCAAGTTACATGGAGATTGCAATACAATAACTTTGCGAATAGTTACAAGGAGACTATGAAGCGTCAAATCCCGGGCGTTGACCGCTCCAGTGACTATGACAGTATTTAGGCCTACATTAGGCCTATGTATGCACTTTTGTGTGTATGCATAATGCATATATGAATGTATACCTGTATGCATGTATCTTAATATGTAGGCCGATGTATGCATGCATTCATCTACACGTGAGTATGTCTGTTTATTTGTATGTGATGCATGCATTCATACATATATAAATATGTATTATATATATATATATATTATGGGTTTTTAGGCCTATATAATATAGGCCTATTCTGGCAATACATACGGCACATGTCCAACCTGCGAAACCTTCCAAATCACTGAAACACGGCTATAGATCTAGCGGACCTAAACATGTGTGATAGGGCCTATAGCAGAAGCTACGCGTGTCGTCAAATAGTTAGGCCTATAGAAACTTTAGCGTATTATTACTGATTAATATTAGGTGCATTGTAGATTCGGTTTACATTCAGAAACTATAGCGCCACATAGATGCGCGTATACAGAGGTATGCAAGCGAGCGAACGCACTGATGTACAGACAGACAGACAGACAGACGGACAGCTGAAAACAGTGACCCACCGAGTTCAAGAATCAAGACAGACGCAGAATGACGGGGAAGAGCACAGAGGCACAGAGATGGAGTGTGACAAGGAGGAAGGAAACTGACGCGACCGGGGGGACCGATTGAAAACTGCCGGACGAAATCGTTGAATGTGGCGACATCAAAATCTGGCGCTCTATAAATTCCTCATCGAATATTCGGCGTCAGGCGAAGACTTCAATCGCCGATGGGCCAGACCGCCCAGCCCGCCGCCCACCGCTGATGGGGCCTCCCTTCGCCTCAGTCACGCAGGGACCAGCGTCGAGCGGACGGAAGATATATTGGCGGAGATAAAGGTCGGTTTAGCCCGATGCTTCATCGCCGGATGTTCGTGCGGTCCGCTGGATCGGCCCCGCGGGAAAAGAGGGGAAGATTCCGACGGAAGGGAGAAATCGATCGGTCGATGGATGGTGGGGTCTGGGTGCGGAAGGGATGGAGTCGTGTAGAAGGGTGGTAAGGGAAAAGGGGAGAAGATGGGACATTATGGGCATTAACGAACGTGTAAAGTCTCATCACTACCACGCTCCTTCCTCATCCTTCCCCTCCTGCTTCTCCTCCTCTTTCTATCTGTGTCTATCTTCTCTTGTATGTCGTCCTTTCTTCGTTCTTTCCACCCTTCCTCTGCTTGTTTCTGTCTCTTCCAGTCCTCCAGCCTCTCTTCTGACTTTCCTACTCGTCCTCTCCCGCGCTTCCTCTTGATGCATTCGGTGACGTTATCGACTCATCACTCTCGGCAACATCATCTTTCTCTGTGATGTCATCGTTCTCCTTCATGTCAGCTTTCCCTGTGATGTCATCGTTCTCTGCGACGTCAGCTTTCCCTGTGATGGCATCGTTCTCGATGACGTCATCTTTTTTTTATGTGATGGAATCGCATTGTGATAGATGTCGGTAGCCAATGAAGACTTTGACAAACGCGAAAATCGATTATGCCGCAGTTGCCGTCTTAATTGTTACCTTAGTACTTACCGGTATTGTAAGGCGGTTCTTCCATTTTATTAACGACCCTGTGTAACCATTATAATTTTATCATTTATTCTGAGCTTAGTTTTATCGTGATATTGTTATATTAGACCTACGAAAAGTGAACTGAAAATTTAGTTTCATTTAATTTAAATAAATTAACCACAACCTCCTAAAAACCAATGAATATGTTTCAATCTGCTCTCTCGATTTTTCCAAAGCATTTGACTCTGTTAAGCATTCCTTTCTCTTTTAACAAAATCTCCACTCTTGGTATCTCGAACGCTCGCACCTCACATGTTCAAAGGTCTCTCCTCATATCTTCACCCAATCCGTGGCAGCATAGTTCAAGGCTATGTCTTAGGACCCACAAACTTCTCAATAACTGCATCAGACTTGCCCCCCTCTCAGCCCCTCGATCTCAAACCTCCCAATCAAAGACCACTCTCGATTTATCCCCAGATCATTATACAAAAACAGTTACTAGCTTTTTTATTAATTCTAGCTGCTATTGTTGTTCGCTGTCACTCATGTTAACATATCTGCGTTATTGTCAGATTATTTATTTTTAAATAAATTAATATCTCATCATCAACCGTGTTCTAGGAAACTACAAATAAAGACATTGTTCGATCGTTTTATTGCTTTTATGAGTGTTAACATTGTCACCGTTATTATTATAGCCTATACCCAGTGTGAACTTAAGGGCGGTTTAAAAAGTACATGCTTACTTACTTACTAATGCTTAATATTTTGTGCTGTAACTGTTATTATTGCTGGTTTTGATATTCTCCCTCCTCAACTTTCCCGACCGTGGAACGAGCCAAGGCCTAATTACGCCTTCATGTAACCCCATGAGCACGAAAGGTGTACGTGATATAATGTCTTCACGTACGCGTAAGTCGTATATACATGTACACAAAAAATAACATATTATTATGACTAATGTAGGACTATGTTCCTAATAATATTCTGACTAAAGCGCAACCGTATAAAAAATAATTCAGACTTCAAAGAGTTAGTTTGTCTGACAAACATAGCCAAAAAATTTGTTTGATCTAATCTAAATAAATAATTAATTAATCGCTGATTTTTCAAAAGTTAACTATGAAAATTAAATCAGTCGTTATCAGCCAATATTTATAATAATAATAATAATAATAATAATAATAATAATAATAGTAATAATAATAAAAATAATAATAATAGTAATAATAATAACAATAAAATAATATAAATAATATAAATAATAATACTAATACTAATATTAATAAAAATAATAATAATAATAATAATAATAATAATAATAATAATAATAATAATAATGTGCTACCGCCCACGGCCTCTTTTACCTTTAAGACTATGTACGATGGCATTCTATTTTAAAATTCTCATTTTGACTTCGTTAATCTGTAATCCAAAGTCATTAAACTATAATATCTGTGTTCTAAACAAAAAATTAACCAAACTTATTAAATAAATTTAAGAAATAGCTTTGATCGAATTAGGAACCCAGGATTCGAATTCTTCAATACAGAATAATTCAACTGAAGAGCGATAAACAACGTCTTTGGGGAGAATATAATCTAGACACCGTATGGCAATTAACCTAATAACGTGCAACGCTTACAAATTGATACCTTTCACAAGCGCTAGCGTCGTTCGCTTGGCCTGATAGTCTGTTAGTGCGTTAATCGGTTTATGCGCTCCTTCGTGCGTGCGGCGGTTGATCGGTTTATTGGTCGGTGCGCGCGTGGGTCTGTTGATCGGTTTATGCGTCTGTTCGAGCGTGCGGCGGTTGATCGGTTTATTGGTCAGTGCGCGCGTGGGCTTGTTGATCGATTTATGCGTCGGTTCGCGCGTGGGCCTGTTGATCGGTTTATGCGTCTGTTCGTGCGTGTGGCGGTTGATCGGTTTACTGGTCTGTGCGCTCGTGGACAAGTTGATCGATTTATGCCCTTGTTCGTGCGTGCGGCGGTTGATCGGTTTGTTGGTCGGTGCGCGCGTGGGCCTGTTAATCGATTTATGCGTCTGTTCGTGCGTGCGGCGGTTGATCAGTTTAATGGTCGGTGCGCGCATGGGTCTGTTGATCGGTTTATGCGTCTGTTCGTGCGTGCGGCGGTTAATCGGTTTATTGGTCGGTGCGCGAGTGGGCCTGTTGATCCTTTTTATGGGTCTGTTCGCGCGTGAGTCCGATGATCGGTATATGCCTCTTAAAGGATGGCGGGGCTGATTATGGGTATTGCCTCGTCAAGATTTTACATCTGGCTACGAAACGGGCCTATGCATACATAGATACATAGTTACATACGTTCATGCATTTAGACATAATTGTCTACCCTGCATCTAATCTAAGGCAATCGTCCGACTTCCATAGCGTCATTTAATATGACACCCATAACTCAATTCTAATGGAACACTCCTTGCAGTCCCAAAATGACGGAAAACCTGCCAGTCAACGTACAGACCGTTTTACCTGAACTAACAACATTTTTTTTAGAAACGCGCCACTAAGCGACCGCTGTCTAATGGGCAGGTCTCAGCCATGGACTGTGCGCCGTGTCTAATTTCCCTCGTAGGGTTAATCCAAAGCTTATTACAGCCACTATAATCCACGGTGTTAAAGCAGAGAATTATTCCCGTCATTCGAAGTAGGTCTGTGGCTTGTGCTCGCGTTTTCTACAATAACAAATTTTTTATAGCCCACTAAGGACCGGGTGACTGTAAGACCACTTACCTGTCATTTTTTCCTGGCGTTTATACAGCTCTACTTCTAGAAAGACAAGCATGGCTCTGAAATCACCGTTACATCCTGATTTTGTTTAGATTAGAGACTCTGACAATGATAAGCATCAAAAATTGTTCATTCAACATAATTTGAAGGCAGAAAATATTCTACTATGGCTTGTACGGACCCATCAGGTTCAGTGCTATTGGACAAATTGGTTATTTATGCGATTTTCAGTTAGCTACTGACATTTACTAATCTTCACGAATTGGAATTAGCTGAATCTTGTGGCTAATCGATTAAATCTATAATTATCAGCGACTAATTAATTAGTTAATAAAACTAGATGAATCGCAACGCAGTCGGCCCACAATCATTTTGTTTGTCACGTTGGATTCACCTTAGCATGACTGACGAATTAAGTCTTAACTGTGACCAATTAATATTGTGAAATGGACAGGGTCTCTGCAAATCCTTATCAAATAAGTGTATGTCTGACGATTATCTGAATATTTATATATAACGTTTAAACTAGTTCAGGTTATTTTTTTAATCACGAATTCCCGGCGCAGCCATTGTGAGAAGTACAGTGACTCTTATTGATGAGGTATTACGTTTAGAACTAGCTTAAATTATTTAAATTAGAATTCGGATCAGACAATAATTTACCAGAAATAGCATTGTATTGTATTTTCCGTTTATTTTGATACATGCATGCGTACACGAATCTGAACTGCCAATCATGTGGAACATCCTAAATGTTCCTGACTTTGTTGCATTACTATCAGAAGTACAATCAGAAGTTCCATTACAATCAGAAGTTCCATCACAATCAGAAGTTCCACTAAGTCAGAAGCTCCATTAGAATCAGCAGTACAATCACAAGTTCCATTATAGTCAGCAGTAGGCCTACAATCTGAAGTTCCATTACAATCAGAAGTGCCATCAGTGGCTCCATTGCAATCAACAGTTAGTTCCATTACAATCAACCTACGTTATTACAAGTGTTTCGACGAGAAGACGCAACATATGTGAATAAACTAGAGAAGACGAAATGAATATGGGAGAAAGGTGGAGTGGTAGGGAGCCAAGAGAGGAAATAACGAACGATTATTCAATAGATTACCATGCTTCGTCCTGGGTGGAATTCCCGGACACAAGTTCAACCACAGATAAACCGGATGGAGTGGAGTGAGGTGGGTTGTGGTGGATAAGTCCAGCGGTTCGCCGGAAAGCCATTACGGAACGCTTCAATTATTCACGCGCGCCATAATGGATGCGCAATAATCGGATGACAATCTCTAAATCCAGACTCATCCTCGACCGACTTAGACTCCATAAACACACTTTCACTCGCCCCTCCCTTCGTACACCCCTCTGTGCTTTTCCCTGTTCCAACCCCGACCTAGAAAACTGACTCAGAATTTACCAAATTACCGTTGGACCTGTTCCACCATTGATAACTATCTTTTGCGTTTGACCTAGCTAGTGCTCATAGCAGTCATTTTGCACGAACGTTGGTAACACTCGTTCTCTTTATAACAACACTCTCAACTAATAGCAGCATAATGGTTGGAATTGGAAACCTAATAACGATGTAATATGGTACGTGGCCCGAGTGGGTGATTGTAACACTTCTATAGTTGTGGGGTTCGTATGAGCGGGTGGACGGATTTATTGGATACGTGGAATGAAGACAAGGCTGAAGATATAATAGAAGGATGGAGGATGGAAAACAAGGGCCTAGGAAGGAAATGGGAAAAAATGGAGGGAAATAATAGAAAGATTTTGTTGGGCACGTGGAATTGTGGCAGGAAGGAAGAAACTAGGAAGGGACCGAAGGATGGAAACTGCCAAACAAGGGTACGAGAAGAAATGAAGAGGGAAATAAAGGAAGACATGAGCGAAAAGATTTTGTTGGATAGCCTGAGTGGAATTAGGACAGAAAAGAAGCTATTACTGAAGGAAGGAAGTTGGCAAGCAAGGGCGTAGGATGGAAAATGGAACAAAGAGACGTAGAGATAAACAAAGACGTGAAAGAAGGAGGAAAAGAAACCAGGCAAGAAAGCAAGCGAAGAAACAAAGACGGAGGGAATGGATGCACAGATGGATGGATTATTAAATGGATGGAAGACCTAATATATGGATGGACGGACGGAAGGAAGGATGGGTGGATGGATGGATGGATGGATGGATGTATGGATGGATGGATGGATGGATGGTTGGATGGATGGATGGATGGATGGATGGATCGACTAATGGATGGATGGATGGATGGATGGATTGATGGATGGATGGATGGATGGTTGGATGGATGGATGGATGGATGGATGGATGGATCGACTAATGGATGGATGGATGGATGGATGGATGGATTGATGGATTTTGCGTGTATAGAATAAGTGTGTTGGCCTCGATTGCAATCCTTCACAGGTATCATGTTTCGCTTTCAACGAGTGTTTTCTGGAAGTCTCTGCACACTGCTTTGAACCGACGAAAGCGAGGCATGAATCTGGTACCGCGGTCTGACGGTGCATGATATATAAGGGGGCTGTCGGCAGACCAAAAGGCGAACGCTGGCGACATCTAGCGGCCGAGTATGACATCTGTTTCCTGGATTACTCGTCGTCCAATAAATCACTCGACTGACAATTCGACCGGATGTCCACGGCTCCGAAGTCGACTGTATTTTCCCGGGTTGGAGAGAAGAACGTGAAAGGGAGGCAGGAAACCAGACTGAACTGAGTCGCCGCCTGTCGTTGACTGCAGGAAGGAAGAGGAAGAAGAGGAGGAGGAGGATGAAGGGGAGGAGGAAAAATTAGGAGGAGGAGAATGAGGAATAGGAAGAAGAGGAGCGAGAGGAGGTAGAGGAGGAGGATGAAGGGAGGAGAAAACTTAGGAGGATGAGGAGAAGGGCTTCTCGGATGTCGGATGTACGAAGCTGAGAGGAGTGGAGAAAAGAGAATCGAGGCGAAGAGAAGTGACGGATAGGGAAGTAACAAAGGAGAGGGAATGATGGGAGGAGAGAGGAAGAGAGGAGAGGAAAGTATTTGAGAATAGAGGAAGAGAGGAGAGGAGAGCAACGGATGGGAGAAGAGAGGAAGAGAAGCCGGGAGAGCGAGGAGGAAGAGACAACAGGAGTTCAAAATAGAGGGCAGGAAGGAAAAGACAGGAGAAGAGAGTGATAGACCAAACTGAATTACAAAGTTAGAAAACAAAGACTGCAGTGATGTTCAAGGGCTAGAAGTCAACAACTTAAAACATAGACCATCGACTAGATTCACTAGAATAATGAATAGAAATTTTAAAAGAGTGCCACACCTGCAAATGAAGACAAACTAATATAATTGAATCGCTGAAAATTGTAAATAGGACTGTATGTATGAAAGAACCAAGCGTAGGAAACAACTCTGTTACTGCTAGCACTCAAGCAGTGCAAGCCTCACGCCTCTACAAAGTAGGAGGGCGACGCAAATGATCTCCGTTATCATACAGTACCACAAACCCTTAGCTTTAAGCAAAATTCAGACCACGGCTGGAGATGAAGACGGCACACCGTAGACCAGCAACTGTAATAAGAAGACAGCGTCTGCTGCTACTGATGCAAAGGCAAGCCTCTCCATCTCCTCGCAAGCTCCGCGGGCGAGATAGGCATGAGTAGCCAAGTTGATGAGGCAGATGATACGATCGGATGAGTCGACCGACTTTTATCGGTTCCTCGTAGACTAATCTTATGAATTAAGACCATCGATCACTTAATAATAGAGACCGGCGACATAGAAGTCATTCAGTTACTCAAGAGAAAAAGAAATTATGTATGATGTATATGCATATTTATATATAAATATACATGAAAATACATATACGTACAAACATACATACATACATACATACATACATACATGCATCATACATACATGCATACATACATGCATACATACATACATACACACACATACATACATATATACATACATATATACATACATGCATCATACATACATGCATACATACATACATACATACATACATACATACATACACACACATACATACATACATACATACATATACATACATACGCGCATACATTTTATACAGATGCACAAATACATTCACCAATACTTGCACATACAAACTGCATGCATAAATGCAAAATTATTATGCTTGATTGCAGAATTGTCTACACTCCAACACTACACGAACAAAATGTCAGAGTTCAATAGCTACAACATCTCGTATTCAATTTCTCGAAAAGAAAAACGAAGATGAGAATTAATAATTTAATTAAAACGACGCCGACGATCTTAATTTGTCACTCATGAACCGTCCAGTTCATTAGTGCCGGATCCTTCGCTTCGAGAGGGAAATTTAATCAAGATTAATGAAGCCAAAGCCAACATTTGATACTGGACAAGAAAATCCTGGATAACCGGCGAAAAGAGACATTTGTCAAAATGTCTTATGACGAGTTTTTCTCGCGGACATTTGAAAGAAAGCACGAACCGTGCAATGATCTCTCGGCTCAGAAATTCTTGTCTTCGAAAACAACGTTAGAATTGGTGCATTTTTATGTGGTATGATACCAGTGACGTCGCTATGATTAGAGGCCAGAGGAGGTAGATTTGATATGATGAGATAGGAGAGGTGGCTACTGTTTCTCCTCCCAAACCCCAAGATTTTTAAAATAATAATGTAGCAATAATCATTTCTTGGTGACTATGCCTTCAATATCTTGAAAAAGTGTTACTATTCAAAGCGGATAGTCACCAACTAGATCAGGATCCCCAAAGTTTTCGATACAGAGGGCCACTTTAGTGACCCAGTGAGAGCTGGCGGGTCACAGGGATACCATGCGAGTGCGGAAGTCGCGAAGCCTTAGAAGGTTTAGTAAGTATAAGGCTTACTCACATGCTTATAATAAAGTTAAATAAGCAGTACTGAAGTGCTTGAATTTTGAACTAGAAAATGTATAAGAATTTCGCGACTCATTAAATATTTCATTCATTCATTTATTAATTTTATTCTAAAGACACCACAGTTACGATGTTTACAACGTTAAGTAATGTGTCGAATTGCCTATTGTCATGGTAATTATATTATTTATTACTTTGCTACACAAATTTCTATCTACATGACGTTAAAGTCAACTTGATCAAACAGTCAGTTACGTTACCGTATGTTATTTATGTTATGGCATATCTTACACTATGCTGGCGTAAGGCTCTTGTTATGTTATGCCATGTAATGCTATGTTATGGTAAGAGCAATGTAATGCCATTTTCCTTATTTTACAACGCCTATTATTCCGAATTCTGTAGATGAGCCTCTGAAGACAACGGCGTTAAGCTAAAAGCACAAGCTTCGAACCATCCAACGAACTCCCGCCAACAGCTGACAGACGGCATTGATGTTCAGAGTCTCTGTTCTCTAGGGTTATTCGTAAACAATGCTTTTATGTTAGAACTTAGCAGGCTACGCTGTTTTAATGCAGTCCTTGTTAGCCGTCAGTGTTTCAGTAGTGCTGTTAGAGGCCAGTTCTGTTAATCGATAGCGTTGTTAGGAGTTCCTCTGTTTGATAATCAATTGGCTCTGCACTCGATTGAACCTCTACAGCCAATGCAGTCGTATTAAGTCGCAGTCGTCCTCAAAAGAGATGCGATGATAAAAGGAACAGCGCCGACAGAAAAGCCGCCCTCCGCGCAGTCAATAAGTCCAAGATAGAACCGCTGTTCCTTACGTACAGGGCTATAGTAGGTAGGCTACTGTAGGGCCTACACTGTGGGCACTTGTGTTCTGTGCGTAGGCCCCATTTAGTCTTACTCATTCACAACGATGCGTGGCGGTATATTATGCAGGCTACATTCTAACACGGGCAGAGGCGTAGACACCTTAGAGCAAATGCTCCATCCAAAATGTAAGGGGGAGATCTCATTGCGAAATTAGGGGATGTCATTTTTTTAAAGCATTATACCATTAAAAATCTTTTATTTTTGCAGTTGAGCCATTCTGTTCTATTCGACAGTGTCAATGTGTCTGCTATTAACCTATTTCAATCTATTATTCATTCTGTAGTTATTAGTCCGTCTGTCAGCCAAAATTGGGGGGAAGTTGATCCAATGAGTCATGACTTAGGGCAATTAAGTTGCTTCCATTGACTTGGGGGGGGGATGGACGCCCCCGAACACGGGGACCTCCTCTATCCATGCATAGGCTACATACACACCCACATTATAATTATTATTATTATTATTATCATTATTATCATCATTATTATTATTATTATTATTATTATTATTATCATTATTATCATCATTATTATTATTATTATTATTATTATTATTATTATTATTATTATTATTATTATTATGCACTCATTAGGCGCCACAATACAATCGATGGCACCACAATTAACACTTTACTGTATACAAATACGCATAATCCATGGAGCGCGCTTATGAAATGCTTACTTCACTATAATTGTCTGCATCGTGGATGTACTTTAAATAAATTGCATATGGACGCGTATTTTTGCGTAAACACACACACACACACAAACGCACACACGCACACACACGCAAATACACAAACAAAATCGTACACACATGCATACATAATACGTATGTGTATAGATGTGTATATGTATGTTTAAGATGCCTTCTTGAGGATTTAATGACTAAAGAATGTTTGAAGAATATGAACAGATAGAATATACAGTCTTTCGGTGAAGCTATGTATAAGGTCAAGTTCGAGCTGCTTGAATAAGATTATAACATATGAAATATTTCGGCTCTAATGCTGATTGTAAGGCGTATAATGATGATGGGGATGGGCTGGGGAAGAAGGAGAAATTCATGAGTAGAAGAAGGAATATCTGGAGTGGAATTGGTTGTGGCTTTGGAAAGGAGGGAATAGAGAGATGAAGTGTAGTAATCATTCCAGAGAGAAAAGAACGATTCAGCCCTTGAAGAAAGTGGGCTGGAGAAGTTGGTTCATAGTCTTCCAGGGAAGGAGAGAAATAGAGGTTCTGGATTGAACAAATGAGGGGTCAAGCCTCGCTTTAGCCGTGGTCTGGTCAAAATCGCCGTCAAACGAGATGCCATGCACTTACTTGTGACCTTTTTCTTGAGCAGGGGTATTGTTGATGATCACGGGTTCGTTTGAAAGTGGACTCGAGGCGTCAACGGAAAGATGTGAAAGCCTGGAGATAGGAATTATACCAAGAATTGTTGGCGTAAGACAGTGATTGAATTGTGTCGGGGTTGGGAGGGTTCAACACCCCCCCTCAGTTCATTTTTTTCAACCTCGCCAGTTACCTTGCAGGGTCAAGTAACCCCCAGATCAGCTGTTAGTGGCTAAATGCAGCTTAACACCGCTAAAAATAAAGTTCGTGCACTGAAAATCAACAGTAATTCCCTATATTTTAGTCCGTCTACCGATTTTAGGCTCATAAAAATCATAGTCGGGACAAGCGAAAAAAAATTAAACTCCCCCGTTCAAATCTGACAATTGAAAACCTGGCGCAAGATTCGAATTTGATGATAATAGGAGCTTTTTTGTCTAGGAGAGAGTGGCATTGTAAGAAGTCAGGAGGTCTGGCGATTGACTCGAATATAGGTAGCACCAGTTTCTTAGGCTGACAAATTTCTCAGCATGATATCGAACCATGCTCATGCATCTTAGTTTACATGACATACAATACAATGCTATACAATACAAAATACGATACATTACAATGCAATAAGAATCCAACTTGACAATATACCCTCCTTACAAAGTGTGGAAGTCGACCAACCGTTATTGTAATCGTAATCTCAAAACTTCTTAATAAGCGCCATGCACTCGACAGCCAAGCGCAGGGCACCCGCTTATTCACGAGCAACCGTTCGGAACATACACTGATGTTAATGCGAATTTGTAATTATTTACATATCTTGTTCAATCATATGTGTATTTGCATATATACGAATATATATATATATATATATATATTCGTGTATATATAGCGTATATATCTTTGAAAATACAAATATATAATATATTAGTAAGTTGGCGTGAGTGATAAATGTACTTGAGTTGGTCCGCAAGGGCCTTTAAATGTCCACTACGACGAATGGTCATCTGAAGCTGATCTGGCACGGCTGCTGACCACGTTGGTCACGTATTCTTCCTCGTCGTCGTCGTCTTCTTCTTCTTCTTCCTGAACGGAGTGGTCAGCAACTGACCGTCCGGCACTGACTGACCGCACACCTGAGTCTGGCTTTTGTGATTAATAGCTAAACGATGTAAACGTCTTTCTCCTTCTGCTTGACCTGCTCTCTGGCAACCCTTGTCGACGTCTCTTTGTGCTTGCCAGTATATGCGTGTGTGCCTGTGTCTCCGCGTATGAGTGTGTCTTTCTACTTCAAAGTCTATCGCCTTGAGTCAATTTCTAACTGCATCTCTCTTACTCCGCTTCTGTCACTATTAAGTACCGTCTATCTCTCTCTCTCTCTCTCTCTCTCTCTCTCTCTCTCTCTCTCGCTCTCTCTCTCTCTCTCTCTCTCTCTCGCTCTCTCTCTCTCTCGCTCTCTCTCTCTCTCGCTCTCTCTCTCTCTCGCTCTCTCTCTCTCTCTCTCGCTCTCTCTCTCTCTCTCTCTCTCTCTCTCGCTCTCTCTCTCTCTCTCTCTCTCTCTCGCTCTCTCTCTCTCTCGCTCTCTCTCTCGCTCTCTCTCTCTCTCTCTCTCTCGCTCTCTCTCTCTCTCTCTCGCTCTCTCTCTCGCTCTCTCTCTCTCTCTCGCTCTCTCTCTCTCTCTCTCTCTCTCTCTCTCGCTCTCTCTCTCTCTCTCTCTCGTCTCTCTCTCTCTCTCGCTCTCTCTCTCTCTCTCTCTCTCTCTCGCTCTCTCTCTTTCGCTCTCTCTCTCTCTCTCGCTCTCTCTCTCTCTCTCTCTCTCGCTCTCTCGCTCTCTCTCTCTCTCTCTCTCTCTCTCTCTCTCTCTCTCTCTCGCTCTCTCTCTCTCTCTCTCTTCGCTCGCTCTCTCTCTCTCTCTCGCTCTCTCTCTCTCTCTCTCTCGCTCTCTCTCTCTCTCCTCTCTCTCCTCTCGCTCTCTCTCTCTCTCTCGCTCTCTCTCTCTCTCGCTCTCTCTCTCGCTCTCTCTCTCTCTCTCTCTCTCGCTCTCTCTCTCTCTCTCTCTCTCTCTCTCTCTCTCTCTCTCGCTCTCTCTCTCTCTCTCTCTCTCTCTCTCTCGCTCTCTCTCTCGCTCTCTCTCTCTCTCTCTCTCTCTCTCTCTCTCTCGCTCTCTCTCTCGCTCTCTCTCTCTCTCTCGCTCTCTCTCTCGCTCTTTCTCTCGCTCTCTCTCTCTCTCTCTCTCTCTCTCTCTCTCTCTCTCTCTCTCTCTCTCTCTCTCTCTCTCTCTCTCTCTCTCTCTCTCTCTCTCTTTTTTTTTTCTCTCTCTCTCTCTCTTTTTTTTTCTCTCTCTCTCTCTCGCTCTCTCTCTCTCTCGCTCTCTGTTTGTCCCTGTCAATATCTCTGTCAATCTCTTCTTCCCTCTTACCTCCTTCTCGGTGCCTCTATTTGCGTCGCTGTTTCTGTGGATGACCCTCCTACTCTGTCTGTTCTTTCTCAATATATGTATCTTTGTCACTGTGAATTCCCTTCTCCCTCTGTCTTTATGATGTCTGCATCACCTTGTGATTCGGTATCTCTTTCGCCTGTCCTTCTCGCTATGTTTATTCGACCAACCTCAAGCGATGTCCTTGTTTCATCTTCCCCCTCCCTAGCTCTCCTCGCCTTCCCTCTTGAAGCCTCCCTCCGTCTCCTGACCTCCTTCCAACTCCTTTTATCTCTCCTTCTTAAATCTCCTCCGGCTTCTGATCCATCTCTTCCTCATTGACCACCTCTCCCATTCCTCCTCCACCCCATCCTCTTCCTATCCTCCCTCCTACTCCATTCCTCCTCACGCTCCTCCATCGTTTCTCTTCAATGCAAATAATAGACAAGCCGCGCTCCACATATACGGAGGCATGTACACATGCATGCATTTAAACATAGAGACAAGTCTTAATGAACGTATTAAAGATAGAGATGCGATTGTATGTATGTATGTATGTATTTAGACATAAATGCATGTTTCTATGCACTGTATGCACTTAAATATAGAGCCATGTATATAAACGCGTCTATATATGATAAATTGAGCAATCCCCAGTTGTCATAAATTTATATGGATTACAGTAAATTATTTGCCAATCTACGCGTGTACAAGAAATATTTTCAATATTAAGAAATCTGTAAGTCTGTATCGAATGTATACACGTGTTATAATGCATATTTTTTTGAATTGGTAAAATCATTATAAGACTAACAGCTATATATATACACATATTATATATACCTACATATTTTGAAACTAATACGAAATTCGAGCCCTGGTTTTTAAGGGGTTTATATTCCTCGGCTTACAAGAAATCAATCTGGATGAGTGGCTTTTAAGGCTGCACACTGAGATAAGACAAGTAAAAGTTTTATAAGATTATCTGCGATGAGGTGACGTGTATAGGCTTAGTTAAAAGTTAAGGTTGTTCAAGTTCAAGGTTGTCAACTAAACTTTGATTGATTGATTGATTGGTCATAAAGTAATTCGAATGAGGCTCGTTTGTAGAATATATTTTAACTGCAATGCATATAATAAACTAGGGCTGAATCGAATGGGTGATTTCACTATTCGGCCGAATACGAATAATTGGTCCAACTATTCGGCCGAATACGAATAGTGTGTAAAATAGGTCTACCGACAGATTTCAAAATTTCAAATGTAAGCATACGTTACAATTCGGTAAATTTGATACGTAAACTAAAAGTAAACAATGTACTGTACGTGAAATTTTGCATCCTTCTGCCAGTCTGTGTAAAACTATAGGAATGAAACTAATTTAACGAAACCTAGAAATGAGACGGTTGACACTGCGATACCGTGGTCCAGTCTGGAGAGAGTTACTTCAGTCACGTGACCACTATTCGTATTCGGTCTGACCGCTACTATTCGGATGCATATACATGTAATTATATTCTCTGTATGCGATGCATAAATATCTAGAAATCAAGAACACAACGCAAGATGGATGCGACGGAAGTGACATTTCTCAACTAAAAGCTATATACTGTAAAATTTAATATAGTCTGCCCTCCTGCCTTCGGAAATTCTCGTGAAAGGGACAGTCGCATCGAGTTTGATATCTTTAACTTAATGAGCCGCACGTACGTTCTATAGTATACGGCGCACGGCAGTTGCTGTGAAAGTTTCGTAATCCGATATTTCTTTATTTTAGATTCAGTTTTACTGGCATTTATATAGCGCAGTTATTCCTATAGATCATTGTGTACTGACTGTAGACATCTATGCGCCTTGACTTTGGGCTCTAGCGCTGAACCAAAGGCGCATGCAATAAACAAGTTCGGACTTCGGGAGGGGTTACATTTGGAGGTTTTCCATTTGGATAAGGACGCAAAGTTTGAGGTCAGTTTATAATTTTATCGGCAATTATTTATCCTGGGGTTGAACCCATTACAACTCCCTAACTACCTCATGCACTTAACCATCTGCGCTCTTGCACACTTTTAATTCTATGTAATGGTAGTTTTTGATATCGTGATGATTGTAGGCTTGTATTGTTGATCTGAGAGCTTACAGTAAATTATACATCATGTTGCCATGAAAAGTGAGCATCGCCTATCGCTGAACGCTTTGAATGGTCCTCTAGTTCTTACCGAAACCCAATTGCAACTGGAACTCGCGTTGGTAATCTAAACCCGATTTCGAACAACACTGATTCTGACCTAAACCTATTCGAGCCGACATCTGAATCCTGCTAAACACCAATTTTCATATAAATTCGAATATCACAGAAGCCTCAAATTCTTACCGAAACTGGATTCACACTTAAACTAAATTCCCACAGCAACCCGTGAGATTTATCCGTAGCTTGAATCGTCGTTCTTCAACGAGTGTCCCCAGCTCATAAAGACGCCGTTAGCGCCGTGGAAGAAACGTGTGGAGGAGAGCTCATTAATCTTTTAACACCTGCGCAATTTCGACGACAATGAGACAAGATTTCGCTGGACACGGAGTTGCCCGGCCAATGGGAGCTGTTCAACGGGCTATTAGTCGGCGCAAGAGGCCGACTGTTATTCTCCAACGACCTTCTACACGCTGGTAGACTAATGCGTAACCGTTTATTTGTGGATCCTCCGTTGCTTCAGGGAGATTCTTTTGTCCAGCGGAATTAACCGCGTTGACATGGAATGGCCTCTGAATCGACAGTTATCTGGATACAGCTGTCTGGACATCCTTCCTACCTCTCTCTGTTCCTTCCCTATTATTTGTTTATTTTCTTGCATTCTTTTTCCTCCGTTGTTCCTTCCATGTGTTGACGCTTCCTTCCTCCAGCCTTTCTTTTTATTCATCACTATTCACTTACTTCTTACATTCCCTCCTTTCCTCCATTCATTCGTACACTCATTTACTTCATGCCCGCCTTCCCTCCACTGATCCTACCTATCATTCATCCTTCCTTATTTGCATCCTTCCTTCCTTTCTTCCATCCCTCGTTCCCTAATTTCATGCATCCTTCATCTATTGATTTCCTTATTGACTTCCTATCTTCTCTCCTTATTTCACAGTATTGTTGCTTGATGTATTCCCTCTCATCGTAACCCTTCCCTTCTACTGACTCTAAGGACTTTCTTATAAACGAATAGGTAATTAGAAGAAGCAACCATTTTCAGCTTAATTTCACCTATTTTTGGGGCTAGTAGGCCCTATGCGGTCCTTGCACGAGGATCCTAAATTGCGTGGCGTCCATTCAAAAGTACGATCGAGCAGTGATGAAGAATCTCACCTAATTAGCTAATTAGCTTTTGAAAACTGTGCAGAATAGTCTAGGCTCCGTCTCAGTTGTCGGCCCTTCGACCTGGAACACTTCCTTTACAGATGCAATTGTTGCCAAGGGTAACATGGACCCTTGTTTCACAAGCTCCGTAAGACTGATATGTATTCACGTGGTTGGGCTGGGAGCGCATCCGAGTAGACTTCCCCCCCCAGTCGCTAAAAGGTGTTATGATCTTATACCTAGACCACATGAACTCACACTTCCTGTTAAGGATGACAAGAACTTCATCCCTTGAGTCCTATACAAAAACTCTTATGTAGAATCTCTCCAACGAATTCTCGCGTTTATTATAGTTTTTATAATATTATCTTAAACTCGATTGAATCAGACCATGGTACTAAACAACTAACATATTGTAATTCATTCATTACGACCATTTATATAGCACCCATTAAAGAAACCTACTCAGGAGCGCCAATGGTTTGCGGTGTGACATTCCATGCATATCAATAAACGAATATTTATCATTATTTCTTTCGGGGCGCTATATAAATGCTATATGAATGTATGATTGAATCAATAGACATGCATACGGTCGCTAGAAAAAGCATTAGTTAGCCATTAAGCTTTGGACAGTGAATAAGACCCCACGAAATAGACGAAACAAAAGAGTACAATGGAACTGGAAGACAATGGCAGGGAATAATTCCAATGAAGACAATGAAACAAGAATATCATAAGGCAGACCGAATTGGACTCTAGACAATGAGAACGAGCTCAAGAAAGATGAAAAAGAAGATGAATGGAAACAAAGAGAGAAAACAAAATTAGCGGTGAACATGTGAAGAGGCGCCAACTCGTGACATTTGACTTAATTAGTTTGACACAATGAGTCACCCAGACTCCTACAAGAGCTTATCCGGATACAACTCGGATTAATTAATACATGTACACATTATTTATATATATATATATATATCATCATATACAATATTATACATACATGTATCTACAATACATTCGTTATATATACAATTATACATATAAATTACTTATGGGGATACAGTAAAGTTATATGCCATATAACTTAGTTTTTTCTTACGCGTTTTTTCTGACCGAAAGAAGATAAGACGTTGTGGAATCGAACTCAAGATGCATTTATCAATACACTGAAAATACATTTCTCAATACGCTGAAAATACATTTCCCAATGTGCTGAGGATACATTTCACAATGCACTGAAAATACATTGCCCAATTAACAGAGGATGAATTTCCCAATACACTGAAAATACATTTCCCAATGCACTAATTATGCATTTCCAAATAAACTGAGAATACTTTTCTAATGCATTGAAAATGCATTTCTCAACTAACTAAGGATGCTTTTCCTGACGAACTGAGGATGCGTTACCCAAAAACCTGAGGATATAAGTATTCATATGAAAGATATAGTCCATATAACACAGTCATGTGAAATACATAGTTAATAAACGGCTGTGACTCTGTATTCAACGTAAATCAGGACTCCCAGCGGGGTGCTGGCTTTATTGAATTCGTATACCAACAACTAATATCAAGCCTCAACGTCTCATTTCCTTTTAATATTCCATATTAATATTTCACAATTATAACTGCGCGAGCGCCATCCGACAAACGCAGCGTGGAATCGAGCAACCAATTTGATTTGGCGATGCTACGGACAGATTGAAAAACGGTTTCCACGTGCGAACTACGCGTCCGCTACTTTTGTCCCATTGTCGGTATTATTAGGCGGCCCACATCTGGCGTTATATTCGGCAATAAATTTCCAATCTCAAGACGTATGACTGTCAGGGGAAGTGTTTTCTTGCTAATATTATTTCCTTTATCCGACCGGTGATTTATTTTATGGCATGAACCATCGAGGATGGAGGAGGTTGCAATATAATATCGTCGGTGAAACGGAGGCGCAGAGAAGATTGTGGCGAATTGAACACGTGAGAGTAGGTGGGTAGATGCAGTGTTGAAGATACATATAAGAAAGACGAAGAATGATATGGGGGCCTTTAAGAGCGATCGCTTGGACGATTGAAATAAAGCTGAATGGTGCAGTTGTGAAGGGCTAAAGTTGCGCTATTCTTGAAGGTCTGTGCGGGAAAACTCACGATATATTGTACGTTTTCCAGGCGAAATTCGCATCAATCTTGCAAACATTATTTTGTGTTTAGGTTACGTTGCTGTATATAGGCTATTTTGTGTTCAATCTGTGCTGTTTCAGGCCACGTTGCATTTAAGCTATGCTGGTTTTGGCTATGCTGTATATAGGTCAGAAGATAATTTTGCTGCCTTATGGATTTATTGTCTTCAGGCTTTGTTGTTTCTGAACTATGTTTTACTAAGACTATGTTGCATTTAGACTGTTGCATTTACGAAGTAGGCCCAATATGTTGTGTTTAGGCTATGTTGCATTAAATCTACGTTGCAATAGACTGTAGGGTATTTTATCTATGTTGTTCTTAAACTATTTTGACTTTAGGCTATGTATATCAAGCACCTGGGGTTGGATATTTAGAGATACCGGCTAACATTTTTAAGAAATGAGTTCTCAACTGAGTAAAACTATTTTGAGTTTTAATAGAGGCAATAAATTATGAAGTAAAATGGTGGTTAATCGAACCCATCGGAATTTGCTTTAAAATTATGACGATTGGTGGAAATTTACACCATGGACACAGCCCGACTCCCTTTGTGCGAATTATGGCCCTTGGCGCAAATTTTGGCACTCCGTGTAAATAAAGATATTTTTCACAAACCCTGACCCGTAAAGAGAATAAGCAATGCTTTGAGAATGGTGGCGTCAAAGTCTACACCAAACGGGTCAACTAAGAAAGGCTTTCTAGTTACTACAGAAGCACAGCAACGCGTGTATTCATCTAACGTATATGTTATCTATGCGCTGTTCGATTATTGATTAACTCTTACTTCTTAATGGCCTTAACATCGCTTATGCTGGTGCAGATAGCGCTTTTATGCGGTACCATTATGGTGCTATAAAAATTGCCATGGATCCATATATTCATCGATTTTTACTGCCCATTTTATGTCATCTATCAGAGGTTGATGACCACTTTTAGCTTCTGCCATATTCTGTGAATCTCTTTACGCTTCCCATTTTATTATCGTTACGACGTCAGGCATTCCAAATCCAATGCCCGACTCTCTGCAGTCGAAAATGGTGAATAACAGGACAATAAACTTCCAGATTTTAGGTGAAGAAGACCGCCCTTGTTGTAACGACCTTGTTCTCAAAGCATCGAATCTGAAAGCGATGGCTGTGCGTGAAAACTGATTGAATCAAAGAACAAATGCATTATTATTATGAAAAAATTATTGTTATTAGGCCTATTATGATTATGATTATTATTATTACTATTATTGTTATCATCGTCATCATTACTATTATTATTTGTATTACTATTTTTATTATGTCTAATCGATTATTATCATTATTATTATTTTATTATTATTATTATTATTATTATTATTATTATTATTATTATTATTATTATTATTATTATTATTATTATTATTATTATTATTATAGAGAGGAGATTGGGAGCTGTAACGGTTTGGAAGATGACGAATCGGACAGCTTATGGTAGTAATTCTTGAGGACGGTGGGTGGATTAGTGAGCGAGTGGTGACATTGGTGAAGAGGAACTGAGAACTTCCGGAAATGAGAATTTTCAGAACTCAGATAGAAGTTCGTTCTGCACACTTACAAACCACACCTCCATCCAATTCATGTGCACGTATTAACACGTGGTAGACAATAATTTGATAGCTTGCAGTCGGCCCTTGAAGCAGGCCCGGGCCGCCCGGCTACAGAGAACTCCCGTCCACTGAAAAGCAGACGATTAAACGCTAATAATGGGACGGTTTCTGTGCTGATCGCCTGGCAATGTTTTCGATTGGACAACAAACAGTTCGATTGGTCTACATCAGAGACAATTACAACCCACCAGTTCAGAATCATCAGACCTAATTTACGAAAGGTTAAACGCAAGCACTGAACATCATTCGCACTCGGTGCAGCAGACTCGATACAAACGTTTTGGATAATAATTCCGTAATGCACTCAACCGACCTCTTTTCACGCTCGATATCTGCCTTCAAGATCACCGCTGTAATCTACCAAACGGTGCATCATCATTATCGTAATCATCATAATCATTTTAGTCGTCTTCGTCGTCGTAGACCTAATCGTGGCATGCAGTTAGGTCTAACAAGTAAATTACGTGCCTTCAAAGCCAGTGATTTCAGGGTGAATTAGCGTGTGTGATTTCAGCAATTGTGGTTAGTTAGCTCAATACTCAATAGTTGCCCTGTCTGCGGTGCCTTGTGATGGCGCATAGCAGCTTAGTCACTGATCAATTGTGTACGGTAATAGCACTGGGTATGTAGCGTAACGATTGAGGCTTCGTCTCCACTGAGCGAACATTCGTCTCGCGACACAGAATGACTGTACGATTGTAATAAGTGGAATTAACAATCAAATAGTTAAATAAGATGATAACCTGACCTGTGAAACAACGCAGCATATATGTTTTGTATTTACGAATGAATGCACGTAAATATATGTAAATATGTAAATAATATGTAAATATGTAAATATATCTGTATACATATACGTGTGCTTGTAAGTATAGGTATACTCTGTATTGATGGAAAAGTACATTTGCATATATGAATATTGATGTATACATACATGCATGTATGCATGTATGCAATTAATTATGTATGCATGAAGGGGCCAATTCATGCAAGTAAGCATAGCCACATGTACGCCTTTGCACATATGTGAGTAAGTATGTTGTATGTACGCCTTTGTACGTATGTGAGTAAGTATGTTGTATGTACGCCTTTGTCACTTTATATAGTGCATTTTACCTAACGTACAAAAGAGCTGGATGGCAGAGGCGCAACAAAAGAGATTATAATCGTCGCATACGGTGTATATAGGAGACACTGTTAAAATACGAGTATTAATTTATGTTGCTCACTTAACGCGAATAGACGTTTGTATTAATAAAACGAATGTAGGACGATCTTCTCACGTTATAACATCCGAATAGACAATTATTTACAATATCAAACTCATGCAACCTATCATACATCAATTAACCAATTATATTATATATATATAAATATATAAAATTATATTTTATATATATATATATATATTAATTGCTATACTGCAAGATTACTAGCAGTACTCTAAGCATGAGAGGATAACAGCGTGATCATGATTACGATGCGATCATAATTCTGGAGGATCACAAAATGATCAAAATATAAAATAATCACAGTGTGATCGTAGCATAAGATGATCAATATGATCATAGCATTAGGTGATAGCATTGTGATCATAATGTAAGATAATGTTGATAATCAATGGTCACAATATTAGATGATCACACCATGATCACAGTATGATCATAATATAAAATTATCACAAAATGATCATAATACTAGATGATCACAATATAAGATGATAAGAGTATGATCGCAAAATAAGATGACCCCAATTTGATAATAGCATTCTATGATCACAATAATGTCATGATTTGAGATAATCAGAGTATGATCATAATTTAAGATGATCAAAATAATATATAGTGGCGGGGCTGCCCATGAAAACCTGGTACGCAATAGCCAGCGCTTGAAAATTTGGTACGCAATAGCGGCAATACGCATGTTCCGTACAAGATGTTCATTTAGAAACATTGAAAGACATAACATAATGAACTTTTTAATTTCACAATATGATCATAATTTAAGATGATCAAAATAATATATAGTGGCGGGGCTGCCCATGAAAACCTGGTACGTAATAGCGGCAATACGCATGTTCCGTACAAGATGTTCATGGTACGCAATAGCCAGCGCTTGAAAATAATATATAGTGGCGGGGCTGCCCATGAAAACCTGGTACGCAATAGCCAGCGCTTGAAAATTTGGTACGCAATAGCGGCAATACGCATGTTCCGTACAAGATGTTCATTTAGAAACATTGAAAGACATAACATAATGAACTTTTTAATTTTAGTATATTGTAAATGTATAGAACCACTAAGACCTGTAATTTTCTTAAAAATTGTTGCTGCAATATTTCTGGTGATTTTTTATCCTTTTTTGGGACGCAATTGCGTCCATGAAGCTCCTCCACTACAAAGTATGATCATGTTATGATCATGTTATGAGAGGATCACAATATGATCATGTTAGGAGATGATCAGAATACGATCATGTAGTAAGATAATCAGAGTATGATCATAATATACGATGACCATTGATCACAATATGATCTTAATATAAGATGATCAAAATATGATCATGTTATGAGAGGATCACAACATGACCGTAGAACATATTTAGACAGTTCGGATGATTGTGTGGCGATGCTTCTGACTAGTTCTTACGACCAACCGAAGTTGACACCAGTCATTCGATAGAACTTCTCGTTGAAAGGTCGATAGAAGTGTCTCAGTCGTTGCAGGACCTTTTCATCGATGACCGGATGTACCCTACCCTTCGTCTTGCCCAGACAGTGCGGACTTCCCGTTCCCTCTGCCTTGCGCAGACACGGAAAGCCCTTGGTCGCGTTAAAGTAGAAGTACTTCTCCGTTACGACCCTCCGAACCCCAAGGAAGTCCTCGATCAACGCCATCTCCGCTGCCGGATCGTCTATCAGTCTCTCGCCGTGCACGAAGTGGAATTGCGAGATGGGGAAGAACTGCAGCCATCGCTCGAGGTGCTTGGCGTACAGTCCGATGCGGATGGCCCCCCAGGAGGTGGCCACGGGGCCGGTCGAGTTGTCGCCGAGGAAGGCCATCTGCTCGAAGGTCCGCCACTCGCGGCGCTTGGCCGCCGCCTGCGTGTAGTCGGAGATGACGCGCGTGACGGGGTCGCGTATGACGAGGACAAGCTTAACGGTGCGAGACATGTTGTGGATGCGGTGCGGAGCGGAGTTGGTGACGAAGTAGCTGGGAGTCTTTTCTACGGTCACCTGACGTTGGGTCGTTGGTGGCATCAGAGATCTGTTACGGGAGAAACGAAGGACATCATCTTCAGGCTGATTGAATGATTGAACGAATGATTGGTTGGTTGGTTGATTGACTGACTGATTGACTGATCGAATGAATGAATGATTGGTTTGTTGATTGATTGACTGATTGACTGACTGATTGACTGACTGATTGACTGACTGATTGACTGACTGATTGATTGAATGAATGGTTGTGGTTGATTGGTTTGCATGTTTGCTTGCTTGCTTGCTGACTGACCGACCGACTGACTGAGCGGATTGAAATTTTCCCTCCGAATCTCTGTGTGGTTGTGACCGTGGTGCTTCCATGGTCACGCCATGTTCTGTGCCAAACTCTACAAGACTTACATCATCCACGCGATGGTTTTTAACCATGATTATTTCACACAAACCGGCAGTTTGGAAATCGTGTTTTCTCGGTCTCAGGGTCTATACAATAGACCAGTCTCACATTTTCAGATCGGCGATGCTCAATAAAAACAACTTGACTTGACTTGACTAGTTGCTCAATTCAAATTATATCTAGACCTCTCTGTTCACATTGCATTATAACTAGGAATGTAGCGAACGTGCTATGTTAATGCGCACTGTAAATTTTCATTAATTGTATTTTAGATTTCTGTAACCTTTAGCCTTATGTTGTCTATTCAGATACTAAAAGAAGATGGAGAATTCTTGACCGGCCTCATTTCTGCACAGACGTAAACATAAAGATTATGACTACAGACCGGTGTTCAAGTCACTCGTCTCTCTCTTCTCTCTATGTTTATGTCCGTGTCTCTGTCTCTGCCTCTGGTTTTCTGTCTCTCCAGGCCTATATATCTTCAAATGTATAGGCTAATATGTCTCTGTGTCTTTCCTCTGTCTCTATCTCTGTCTCTGCCTATGCTGCTCTGCCTCTGCCTCTGCCGCTGTCTCTGTCTCTGCCTGTGCTTCTGTCTCTGCCTCTGTCTCTGCTTCTGCCTTTGTCTCTGCTTCTGCCTTTGTCTCTGCCTCTGTCCCTGTCTCTGCCTCTGTCTCTGTCTCTGTTTATGCCTTTGCCTCTGCCTCTGTCGATAGCACTGCCTCTGTCTCTACCCCTGCCTCTGCGGCTCTGCTTTTGTCTCTGCCTCTGCTTCTGTCTCTATCGCTGTCTATGTCTCATCTCTCTGTCTATGCATGTCTCTACGCCTCTTCCTCTCTCTCTCTCCCTCCCTCTCCCTCTCACTTCCCAACTGACGTCCTGATATCCGCTCGTAAGACGGATCCGAATATCGATCGGGGTTCACGACCGGATATCCATCAGATTCCTAACAACCGTACTTAATTACTTTCTTCATCGCAACAGTTTCCGACGAAGTTACTATACGTCGGGCGGAAAGAAACAGAAATTTACGAACTAGAACATTTGGCGAATATTATATATACATCACGACGAGTTCAAAGTTCAAACAATGCGGATTCGTCTTCATAAAAGCATCAGTTTCAGTTTGGCATGATTGTGGCTCGACGCTCAGGCTCCCAATGAAGGATAGTAAATACCATCGCGTTACATCGAGTAGTTCTATGCGGACGCGGTGTTCACTCTGTATAATTAAATGAACTACTGATCCTGCCGATATAGACAAATGTTTGTGCTAAATGTTCCATGACATTAAATGTTATCCATTGAAAGTGAAACATTTCTTGTGATGCACTTTCAATTCAGTATTGAATTGAATGTATCATTTAATTCGAATTCCAATTCAATTTATTCTATTCGATTCAATTTTCAATTCATATCAATTTCTTTTTCCCAGGCAAATTTATACACACTGTATACAGATTTAAGCAGCATATTGGACATAATACTAATTCCAGTAGTGCCCATTGAACAAGGAGGCTGTTACAGCAATGATTAGGAAAACAAACGGAACTCAAGAGGGACATAATTTCGCTAGGGAGGGACCCAATGTACGCAGTAATTAAGGGAGAGATTGATTTTACACGGCTTATGCAGTTCACATTACTTGCGTTACAGCTTGGACAAACTCTCCTTCCATAGGCCCTAATCATATCAATTTTATTAGTAAACGTGTGTATATAAACATAGTTATGATACGGTATATATAATGTATATATAATGTATACATATATAAATATGAATATATATAAATGTATAGATCTAGATAATCGTTAACTATCTATCGACCTCGATATTAAGAGGAATCACGTGTATCGTGACGATAGTTTTCAAAATGGCTGTGACTATAGAAAGCCTCGAAACAGCAGCGAATTATTATTATTATGAATTATTATTATTATTATGGAGCACCATAACAGTCACACAAATTATCACAACGTACATTCAGTGATCATAGCTTATTATCTAATTAAGTTGATCAGGAGCTTCGTGTTGTGAGATCGTCTTAAGTAGATCTGTCTCAAAATAGGTCCACAGGTCAGATTTCGATGTCGCGTGTCAGATCTAAGAATATCTTTCGAATTCAACAAACAGCTTTTTAGCTAGGAAAGATTTGCCTAACGTTGAATTATGAAGATAATCATTGTCAAATGGAAAACAAATCTGACGTCACTTGATGTCATTTTATCTAGCGATTTCCACTACGTCATTAATATAATTATTGTTGTTTGGAAATTATCATGACCGTGTTCATAGTGATTGTAGCAAAGGATATAGCCACACTATTGAATGTTGCCGCTTTGTGATATATATATGATATTGATAATTATATCGACGTTATAGGACACACGTGATCGTCATATGTATACTAGTTTTGCATCTGTGTGCAGTTAATTTTCTTTATTTTATCTAAGTTCTGCATCAGTCGGTATATATATATATATATTATAGTTAATGTTTTGCTTTGTACTCCCTACGTTCGCAGAGAATAAACATATCTATTAGTGATGGATGGATGGATGAATGAAAGAATGGATGGATGGATGGATGAATAGATGAATGTTTGAATGGATGGATGGATGAATGAATGGAAGAATGGATGAATGTATGAATGGATGGATGGATGGATGGATGGATGGATGGATGGATGGATGGATGGATGGATGGATGGATGAGAAAGAGATATCTAAACGCAGAGAGACAAACAGACAGACAAACAGACAGATAGACAGAGGAGACCGAGGAAGCACGAAGGAACGGACAAACGGAGGGAGTGTAGGAGATTGAAATCGTGAGGCCTGCATTCCTTCTGTCTCGGAGCAAATTCTCCGGACCAGTAATTATTCAATTAAGACGCGCTGCCGAAAATATAATTTGCACGGACGCGGGAGTCGTCTCCGTCTTCCTGCGTCAAGTCGGTGGGGGAAGGAAGGGCGACGGATGGAACAACGACGGTTACGGAGGCAGTCACGGCGTCGTTACAACGATGTCGTCGTCACAGGTCGAGTGACTGAACTGTAACGACGAATCATGCGATCACGGTGACAGACTGACGACGGTTCCATTGTAATTGGAAAGAAACGAGGCGCCCGTTCGTCGAACCTTTTTGTTTCCTATCGAACCCTCCCCTTCGCCATCGCCCTACCCTCTTTTATTACCGGAGTCCCGTTGTCCGCGCCCACTTATTCACTTACCCACTCGGTCAGTCACTCGCTTCATTTCCATTTCCATTGCTAGTAGCTACCTGTGTCTGTGACTAGGTCAGCGCCTGTCTGTCTATGAACATGCTGTGTGAGTCTGCATCCCTCTCCTCCTACTCTCTCTTTCTCTCTGTCTCTGTCTGTCTCTGTCTGTCTGTCTCTCTGTGTCTGTCTTTCTTACTCGCAATGTCCGTGCCTTTGTCTCTGTCTCTACCTCTATCCTTGTCTCTGTCTCCTTCACTGTCTTCTCTCACTGTCTCTCTCTAGTCTCTGTATCTGTGTGTGTCTCTCTTTGTCTCTATGTATATCTCTCCCCGTCTCTGCCTATCCACGCCTCCTTTCCACATATCTCTTTCCATCTTGTCGTATATCTGCCCCCAGTCCATCCGTCCTCCAGCAGTCTGCCGACTCTACCCACCTGTTCGTCCAACCACCCACCCTTCCATCTACCCTCGACCCTCCCTACAGTCCTAGTATAAACTGTAAAATGTATGCCTGCGCGCGTATTCCAGTACGCCCATACGCTTTTCACAATCTCATTTTTCAAGTTATATATCCCGTTTGGGTGCATATGAAAAACATTAATTTCCAACACATTAATACACGAAAAAACATGCATCGTGCACACATTAAGGCATGATAAACGCATTCAACGCCAGATAAAGACCGGCGCTTTCAGCCCAGCGAACTCCAGCCTCGTTATTTATTTACAAGACTGGTGATGTTTTTGGAGACAGTGTGTGTGTGCATCCCTGCATCAGTTGTCTCATCCCCGGTGGCTGTCCGGTGCGGTGCAGGTGCAAACAGGAGGGGCAGTGGCCACAAATCATGTCGCGCTCGGCGTCACACCTGTCGTGGAACCGGTGCCAAGCGTTAATCATCTGACGCGCAGCCGGATCACCGACGCTAATCCAGGTGAGAGCGACGCTGCTAAGAGGTTTTTGTCACATGTCTGCGAAGAGAGAAAGAGAGAGAGAGAGAGGTTTAAGGTTGGACGCCAGAGCAACCGGTGTCGTATACTCCGGGGATATGTTTCGAATTTAGATATCCACACCTTCTGTCGCCTCTACAATCCACTCATCTCCTCTCTTCTTCTCTCCTCCCAACCTCCTTACTCCATTACACTACACTACACTAGACAACGCTATTCTTCACTCTACTGGTCTCCACCTCTCCTTAACAATAAAATAATAATGATGATGATGATGATGATGATAATAATAATAAGAAAACTATCTGCCAAGATTAGCCATTCCAGAACAATGCCCCTCTAATTTTTTTAGAAAAAAAATAATAACAATAGTAATAATAATAATAATAATAATAATAATAATAATAATAATAATAATAATAATAATAATAACAATAATAATAATAGTAATAATAGTAATAATAATAATAACAATAATAACAATAATAACAATAATAACAATAATAACAATAATAACAATAACAATAATAATAATAATAACAATAACAATAACAATTACAACTACAACTACAACTACAGCAACAGCAACAGCAACAGCAACACCAGCAACACCAGCAACACCAGCAACAGCAACAGCAACAGCAACAACAACAACATCAGCAGCAACAACAACAACAACAACAACAACAAGAACAACAGCAGCAGCAGCAACAACAACAACAACAACAACAAGAACAACAGCAGCAGCAACAACAACAACAACAACAACAACAACAATAATAATAATAATAATAATAATAATAATAAGAGTAATAATAGTAATAATAATAATAACAAGAATAACAATAATAACAATAATAATAATAATAATAATAATAATATTAACTTAAATTTCGGCCGATGAATTATTTTGACATTCTAGTGAATAATAATAATAATAATAATAATAATAACAACGCCGACCTATAAGGCGCCGTAAACGCAGCCTTAACCACTACAAGGGCGCCGTACAACATAAAAAGAAAATCAGCGGAGAGGATAAGCCTTGGAAAGCAGAAAAACTTTCAACTTAGATTTGGAGGCGTCTACTGAGTCGGCCAATCTAACGGTAGATGGAACGATAGATTCCAACGCCGCGGACCATCGGCCGAGAAAGCGCGGTCGCCGAAACGCGACCTCATCCTCCGAACACGAAGATCGGTCTTCGCATATGATCTGAATCGAAGACCGGACGCGGAGGAGTGAGTCCCGAGGCACAAACCGCGCAAATACTCGGGGGCTAATCCATGACTCGATCTGTAAACGACCACTTTACTACTCTCCTCTCCATACCATTCCATTCCATTCCTTTCGTCAGGGGCGAATAGATAGGTGGGGATCCGGAGGCAAATGCCTCCAATTTCAGGTAGGGAAATAATTTTTTTAGTCTGGGGGTGAAATATCTAAATATATTGCCTTCCTGACACTTGGATACTGGGGTTTGCCTCCATCACTCAGCGGGAGAGGATCGACGCCTCTGCCTTTCGTCTCCTGTAAACTCCTCTTTCCTCTCCTGTCCTCTCACCCTTCTACCTATCATCATATCATAATTTGGGGGACCCTTCATTTCCGGACACAGTTTATATATCAATCAATGTTTCTTTTTTAAAGTTTTTATTTAAACCAAGACAAATCATGATTTAAAATATGTGCAGGAGAGTGGAGAAACGATGGTTCAAAGGTAGACCTACATATAGAACCTAAAAGGGCCAACGCCCCGCTTGCTGGGTATCCCCAATAGCTTTGCAGTAACATGAGTACGCAGACGGATATGGTAGCAAATATATACCGTAAATATGTGGCACAACCTATGTGTACTACATTGATTTATAAAACACGTGACGTACAACAGTAATTAGGACGCATCTTTTGGCAGTGGGGCCGAAATGCACGCTCTGGCCTGCGTACTCGTTGAGCTAATGGTCATGAATATAGCTCTAGACAAGTCCCTCGGGGCAATTTAAATATTCATGCAAGCGCGCGAGGCGAATGCGTGCCCGGGCACGTACGTGCATCGAAATCAACGCTTAATTAAGGCTTTAATTAATGTAATCAATTATTCATGTGAATAATAATAATAATAATACTGCATGGGTGTGAGCAAGCAGGGACGAAATGGCGAAAGCAATGTCTGGTAGATGCAGATATGACTGTGAACAAAACGATATGACGTTGAATCAAGTAACTGTGGCCTGCTACACGCCAATGAAAATCAGGTATATGTATCTAGTGTCTCAGTGAGCAGGGATGCGTGCATTCTACGAAGTATTTGTTGGAATCGCATAACAGGAAGATTCGAAGTATTAATAAACAAAGATAGACGGATACTACGATGAATGACGATGATACAAATGAGGATATTTCATAACTTGGATCACACGGAGGGAATAATGGACGTGACAGTTGACTGATGACAATTTATGTCACTGAATCATACCAAAATGGCAGGCGTCATGAACTGATGATGATGATGATGATGATGACGATGATGATGATGATGAGGATGATGATAATGCTAATGTTGTTGTTATTGCTGCTGCTGTTGCTAATGATGACAAAGATGATGGTGACGATGACGACGACGGTGACGACGATGACGACGAAAGCGATGATGATGACGATATCATTGCTGCAGCTGCTGCTGCTGATGATGATGACAATGCTGATGATGATGTCGAAGGAGAAGACAATTATCAGCCAAAAGTAATAAATTTGTAAACTAAATATCATGGTGGCTAACGAGTTAGCTCACGGTAAACAATCCTCGGATCATTCATCGACACATCTGGACAAACAACCACCCCAAATTCGATGCAGCGCTCATGAATAAGCTGGTGCCCCGCTCGTAGCATTAGAGAAGCGCCTTAGAAATTCAGGGTTTCAGATTACGAAACAAGATGTCTGATGGCTAAATCCACGCGGCATTGATCAACTTGCACCTGGAGCTTTTAAGATAACATGCCTGTACATCAGAGACTGTACAGGGTCAAAATACATCATAAAAACTTTCGTCTTAACATTTTTTAAAGGTCGATGCGGAACGCCTGCGGCTGCTACATGGATATGCGATTCGAGGTCCTTCCTCCTGCGCGGAGAAACCATGAGCGATAATAGCGGATTGTTGTAAGCTGTCACGTGACTTGGACCGGAAGCGGGACTGAGGGAACGTGGTGGAATAAAAGCCGTCGGGCAGAACGAGCTGGTCGGCCATCTTGAGACGGAAGTGACGTCGGAGGAAGGTGCCGGCGTTAGATATCGCGTTACAGTGATCCAGCCGCGAAACTGTTTGCTTAATCGGCGCGCAAAACGAGCTTGCATCTGAGAGGTTAATCGGGGGGTTCATGTCGAACAGATAGTGTTTGCCTTGGACCCTTTAACCCCACGTCATGATGGCGCTAATGCGGTTCGTAGGGCAGCTAATACCTGTCTAGATAATGCATTGATACAACTGCAGTGGCGAAAATAGATCAATATCTCCTTAAATGTATAACCGATACCATAACAAAATATTTTTTTGATCACTGTCAATTCATCAGAAAAATGGTTCCGCTAACAGGGTCACCCATTACGTAGGTGGTTGTTGTCAGTATTAGTAGGTATACTGATAATTAACTGTAAGTTTTTAAAGAAAAAGATACTTCGTTAGTTAATTAAACAAAATCTTATAAGATATAGGCTCGAAGTAGAACGATATAACATTCCTTAGTTACAAATATATTTGTTAAATGCCACAGTTAAAAATTCGCATTGTAATAATAATTATTATGAACACGCGGTTTACGTTTAAACAAAAAGACGTTGTTTATGTATGCACGTGTGTATATGTGGGCGCGTAGTCAAGTAAATAGCACTAAGCAATTTATGTAGATGCTTTACCCCGTCACATTTCATCAAAGCCGACGAATGCTACAACGCCCTTTGACCCAGAAAGCGTCTTCAAAAAGACGCGATGGTCTAACAAGGAAAGATTCGAAGAGATCCCTGGAGAGAAATGAAACCAATATATACGGTCCTGTAAATCGGTCGAGAAACATATATTCAGAGATAGTCTGTTCAAACACGCTCTCGGCGTTTGACGTCTACATGTAGAAGCAAATGAACGAGGACTGTACTGTCTAAGCGGATTTCGCTCCATGTCCTATTGCCTCGTCTCTCGTTACCTCGGATTGTTCCCCTGTGTATCTTTCGCATTCGTATTTGCTTTCTCGATATCTCTGTCTATTTCGATGTAGCTGATGTCTCCAATTTTTGCGATTTATCAACCGATCTGTTTCGTCAACTTTCAATGTTGTTACCCGTTTGGTTGGTTCTTTGACATCCGTCCCATTGTTTTGTTCCCTGTGGTTTCGCCTCTCCCTCCTCTACGGTATCCCTCCACTGCCTTATATTTCCTTTGCCCTATCCTCCGTTCCATTGTTTGCTTTCCAATATCCTACTTCCTGTGTCCACGTCTCTCCCCTAAAAATTGTGCCCTGTCTCCTTTATTTCTACTCTCTTGTTTTTCCCTCTGCCCCATTTCATACTGTCCTGTTTTTACTGTAAACGACCCAACTCGTTCCATAAAACGGAAATCAAACGCTAGCACGCATCCGCTTATGTTGTGGTCAAACTCGAAGACGTTTGTATATAATTAGGGCTTTTGTATGCATGCGTCTCATGAATGTATACAAATATAATGTAAAACATTACATGCATGCATGCATGCATGTATGTATGTATGTATGTATGTATGTATGTATGTATGTATGTATGTATGTATGTATGTATGTATGTATGTATGTATGTATGTATGTATGTATGTATGTATGTATGTATGTTTTTTTATGTATGTATGTATGTATGTATGTATGTATGTATGTATGTATGTATGTATGTATGTATGTGTGTATGTATGTATAAATATTTATGTGCATGAGTGTGTATGTAATATGTGTGTCTGTATAGGTGTGTGCATGTATCCGTGTGTATATGACAAGAAGCATGCGTGTGTGTGTCCGTGTGTGTGCTTGTGTGCCTGCGTGTGTTTGTGCGAATGTACGTGTGTTCTGTTCTAATCGAAGAACGGCGACGAGAAGACATAAAGGCAACATTGTATTGCGTCCGTCGTCATCTCGGCTGCTGAGGATGCTGAATATGCTGCGTCTGGTCCGCGGGGTCGTCTTCGTTTCCACGCAACACCATTCGAAGTAATTGAATTAATGACAGAGTTTATGACATCGACCGCACTGTCGGCATCTCTTTGAAAGCGTCTACACTATCTGCAGCCCAATCCATCCTCCGTATCATTCCTCTACCACCCTATCCCTCCCTCTGCTTCAAACCCCTCTGTCATCTCCCAGCTTTGTCCTATCCCTCATCTACCCTACAATTTATCTGCCTTATACCTTCTCTCCTCTATCTCTCCTCATATCTTGATTAACATACAATTAATCGATTAATCTCCAAAGTGTTAATACTATTAAAATCGATTGATTTGGTATACCTTTTGCGTAATGAGTGAAAAAAGTGAAAGATGCAGTCGCTAAGTTATTCAATACCTTCTTTCCACTAACATTATTTCAATCATTCCACATTCAATTCAATTCAATCCAATATTCGTTAAATCATAATCAAGCATAAAACCTACAACTTAATTTAAAGAGTGCATTCATAAAGTAATCCACGTAATCTGCATTCTGTAAAAAATTACTATTATTATATAATCTCAAAAACAAATCATCGATCTTCACAGTACCAGCGATAGAGGAAAATACCTTTTAACATAATATCTATATATTTAAAAATAATCTGTTAAATAGGAAACTAATATATAAGCGCCTATTCATTTGTGACATTCATAGTTATAATACTTTCATATCAATATTAAATATACAAATTTAGGTGTAAATAAGGTACTCGTGTGTTTATTTCTGTTTTGAGATATAATGGTTCTTAAATATACGCATTTAACGTGACTATTATGTATAAAAGGCGGCGCTTTGTGCGTCTTCTTTGTTAACATGGATCTTGATATATACTCCGTTCGTGACTCTCTCCCTCGAGAACTATGAATGACGGAGGCAATTTGGAGAGTAATTGATGAAAATCAGCGTTCCATAGACGAAACGAATTACGATTACGCTCCCGCAGAGGATGGAAAGCCGACTCGATTTAATTGGCGGACTGCTGAGTCGGAGGAGATTACGTGGCCGAAAAGACCTCATCGAAAGAGATCTCTCTTAAAGGAGCATGTAATTATATGAGAGGAAAACAATACGTGAACGAAACCCAAACGAGGAATAGAAACAAGTGTTTATATATATATATATATTAATAATATTGGTTATATTTAGTATATTATAGCTGTATATGTATATATACGTTATAGTGTTGGACACAGATATATACAAAGCACATTTGTTTACGTTTGCATGTGCACGGTTTAGTTACATGAACAGCAGACATAATGAGAGCATAGCAACACTCCCACACGCACGCACGAACACACACACACACACACACACACACATGCACCTACACACACCTACGCACCCACCTACACACATATACACACACATATACACACACACGCCTACACACACCTACACACACATAACTCTTAAATGCAAGAACTGGTTGAAGCCCATATAGCGTAGACACTATGATTGTCTCTAAACTGGGGATCCTTTGCACTTACCAAAGTGCATCGGACATTCCTAGCGTGACCCTATGTATTGTGAATACTATGTATAATTGGTTACCATTGTGAGGTGCTAAGTTGGCACATGGATACTGAGACTGAGGGCCAGTGCATTTTGATCATGATAGTGACAAAAAACGCTTGGCGTGGTAGACAACTATTCTGTCTGGACATGGAAATTGTGGAGTCTGCAGACAGACATTCACTTTTGATTTCTAAGGTAGATTATTCTCAGACGCTCGAGGTGATTGCATATAAAGAAGTAAGGTAATTAAAAGCGGTCACTGTCGGAAAATTAAGCGGGAGGAAATGATAATATTATTGTGCCGATTGAATAATTTTTAATTAGAAAGATTTAATTAATCAACTAAACTTACTAGGTATTTTGAGGCGCATAAGACACTAGCGAGATGGAGAAATGATGGTCGAAATTCGGTCGAATGGCAGTGAGTGAGTTTATCTGCAAGACTTGATATATGTTTTAGCAAAGGAAGATCTATGATGGTTAAAGTTAATACTATAATCTCAACGCATTTGATTCAGAGAGCCACGTGAGCATGGAACCAGACAGAACGGAATAATTGGTAATAATATTTCAATGATTCTTTGTGCAACTTTAATTATGTGACTTTACTTAATTTTTTAGTTTAATTTATTTTATTTCTGCTAATTAACTTATTTTTAGTTTCACTGATTTTAAACTGTACATTGATATATTGATAATTGTATTACTTGAGTTTGCCTGTGCCATCAAGTGTGCTTAGTATCAAGTCATCGTATAGTCATTTGAGAATTTCTTCATTGCGCAGATCAAATATTCCGGAGAGGTCAAGAGAGGGAGGCAGAGAGAGAGAGAGAAACAGAGAGAGAGAGAGAGAGAGAGAGAGAGAGAGAGAGAGAGAGAGAGAGAGAGAAGAGACAGGGAAGCAGGCAGGCAGGTAGAAAGGCAGAGAGGAAGTAGGAGGAAGATGGAGGGAAGGGAGAGAGGGAGAGACAAGGAGGCATGCAATCAGAGAGGAAGAGAGACACAGACAGAAAGACAGAGTGACAGAGAGAGACCTAGGACGTGTTTTAGTAGCTAAGCAAAAGACCTCTCCAGCAACAGCCCAGCAGAGACGGCATTTAGCATAGGTCCTTCATTCAGTTCCTTTTATATGATCTGAGACGCCGATGCTTGCAAAAGATGCGGGAGGAAGAAGGCAAAGAAAGGAGAAAAGATGCCGACCATTTGCATGCTGCTGCTGCTGCAACAGTGGCCTCGGTACCGCGGAAAACAAAAGCCCGAAGCGTCCAGGTATATTATACTCGCACAGGTATGCACAGGTACGGACCTGTCGCATGGTCGGCCGCACGTAGACTTGCGCATGACCGAAGATTAACGGAATAAAGAGTTCCAAATTTACAACCATCAATTCGTCTATAAATAATTATGTATATTATATACCCACTATATATCGATATATATATATATACTAGATACCTATGGATATATATATATAAATATATGAGTATATCTATTATATATGCCTGTATAGATATAAGTATATGTGCGTATCAATGGTGTATTGATCGTAGCACCAAGAATAGACTAAGGTATACATGTAAAGCATTCCATGGAGCTCGTTGTATTATTGTGAACATAAGGACACATTTGTCGTTGGCACGATTTCCGCTATTATTCATTGATATATTTTGACCTGATGCGGAATTCCTGTCTGAATGGACCTTAAAATAGAAACATTGCGCACCGGACGCGATACGTACGATACGCGTCAGTGATAACATGTGCACACCTGTGAATAAAATGTACGTATATCCCATAATAATTATAAACCTTTTATACAAAGTCAAGCAGACTAATGGAGTAATAGAAATGAACAAGCAACGCAGAAGCGTATTTCTGCTTATATTTCTATGACCCATCAACATATATTGACCTAGGATTTTCACAGTGTAAATGACTGCATTGTAAACACGTGTGTGCGTTTAGAGAACAATTGACATCAAGGCTGCGTCTATACGCCCACGAGAATGCGCGCTTCGATTGTTCTATTTTTCATGCGAATGCAGACGCTGGTGCCCTAACATCATCGATTACAATGTGTAGGCTACTCGCAGCGGATATATATATATATATACACATATAGATATATATATTATGTGTGTATGACTGTATGTGTGTATGGCATACTTTCAGACATTTAGAGGCAAATAAAGACTTAGGCCTATGCAACGCATTGGAGCTAGTTTCTAGTTGCGATTTTTTATTCAGTCTGAAAAAAAGATTTGGTTTTTTCACAATTGTTTTCTCTAGATATATAAACATCCGCTTTGACTATTGACTCCAAAGTCTCTTTTTCTGTTTTATTTGCCTAAATGTTATAAATTACTTATGTGGCCCTACCTAGCGGGACTATTTATTGTCCTCTCTGGGTTCCATGTTGTTGCTGACTGGTGGTAAATAATTGTTATTTCTGTTCCGATTTCAATGGCCTTAATAAAATGAATTGAATTGAACACAGGCCCATAAACACATTATGTATGCACATAAAGATTCATACAACGCATATACATGTATATATATACATGTGTATGTGTACCTGTATATATGTATATTATGTATAAATCAGCACATATATATATATATATGTTGTGTGTATGTTGTATTTCTGTCTTGTCTGTCTGTCTGAATGTATGTATGTATGGCTGTAGGAAGGTATATATATATATGTATATATATGTATATATATATGTATATATATATGTATATATATACAGATATATATGTATATATATATATATAGGTACACATATATACATATAAAAATACATAGGCCCTCAGAGACATAACTGTGAATGCAACTAGACATTTTGTCTACATTTATCGTCGCATCAACGAAGGGAGGAGGGCAACGCTAATGATCTTTGTTATCACACAGCGTCGTTAAACTGAGGCTGCTATCAATATTCCATTCGCCATAATTGGAATTGTAAGCGTTCGTTTATATGGTTCCTCTCAGAAAGAACTGATTAGCCGACTTGATCGTACTGGAGCATTGTACATACCAATGCATTGTACATACCAATGCATTGTACATACCAATGCATTGTACATACCAATGCATTGTACATACCAATGCATTGTACATGCCAATGCATTGTTTCATGCGGTCAGGTCTTTGTGTCCGAGTCAGTCAATTGTGGCCGCGATTCGGTCCCTGCTTAGGGATGGTAGCCCACACTCGTAAGCATATGCAGCAGTAGCAACAGCAGTACCACCAACAGCAACTGTACCAATATCAGTACCATCAGCAGAATGATCCCGCAAGATCAGCAGCATGACCATCAGCATGACCATCAGCAGTACCAACAGCCGGCAGGACCAGTATCAGCATCAATAACAGGACAAGCAGCAGTACCAACAGCAGTACCAGCAACGGTAACAGCAGCAGGACAAGCAGCAGGATCGACAGTAGAACCAGCAACAGGATCAGCAGCCTGACTAGCAGCAGTACCAAAAATAGGACCGCTATCAGTAACTACCGACAGCAGGACCGGCAGCAGGAGCTTAAGGCAGGACCAACAAATGATCAATAGTGACAGATGCAGTACCGGCAGCAGTACCAGCAGCAGTACCAGCGGCAGTGTCGGAAGCAGTGCCGGAAGTAGGATCATCAGAGGAGGTACATAGAAGTGGCATCATTGTCCGTATAGCAATGATCGTATTGACCACACGTGGAACAAGAGGCACAAACACACACACATACACACACAAATACACACACATACACGCACACACACACTGACAACTCATTAGCACACGCACAAAGACGCAAACGCGAACACACGCATACAAACTCACACGCGCAATTTCACACACACAAACTGAAACACGCGCATACGAACATACACTGACATCCACACGCACAAGCAGACATATTTAGACTTAACCGTAATTGCAATTATAAGCGCATCAGTTTGTTGAACAGAAAAGGTCTTAAATAGAATTACCACAAATTACACGGTCATGAATAGGCCTACACTCCCGGCTCACGTATCCACGCACACACACACACACACACTCACACACACACACACACACACACACACACACCTAACACACACACACACAGGGGCATAATTGCAGGCATACAAAGAGAGTAACAGAGGCACATGCAAACATACACAAATCAAGGTCCTATTTATCAAAAAAGATGCAGGGGGTCGGAAATAATTATAAATAATCAAAAATTTACTAAGCCGCAATTAATTTTTTTATTCTTGATTTGTTCCACACGTCGCAGACTCTGGCAGTAGATCCAATCTATTTGAGTTTGAAAAGGCACGTTCGGATTCACGCACTGAAAACTATCTAAATACCAATAAATCCCGGGCTTTGTGATTTTAAAAAAAAAAAGTTAATTCATAATACGTCAAGATTCTGCAATGGCCAGTATTCAGCTATGATGAAAATATGACATCGAAGGTGAGTTTAGTTCAAGAATAAAATTAAATGGAATTTTCAGTCGCAGTTCAGACTTTCAACTAAAGTACGAATAATAACTACAAATTGTGGATGTAGGTGTCAGACATAATTAAAAGCATAGACAGACGAAATAGAAGCACAAAACGTAAGCTAACAAACCGAAAAAAATCACGCAAAATTTTTTCCCCCGTAAACGCTCGATGAAACGAAATAAGAATACAGTAACTGCTGTTAATAAGTACGTCATCAATCTACGTGAACCAATTGACAAAAGCAGACGAAAGCAAGATGGCCGAGAAGAACAAAGTTGTTGCGTCGTGTTAACTGAAAGAAAAACCCCAGACTTCTTAAAATGTATACGACAATATTAACCCACTTGTGGCCAAGCACGGGTACTACGACTTTTATTATTACTTTAATTATTTTCATTGCTACCAGTATTATTATTTATTCATTAATTACTATTATTACTTCATGCTTGTTTACGTAATAAGTTGAGTGACATTACCAAACAAATGACTTTAAGCGTATTAAACCGATTCTCAGTTTATTGCAGGCAGATGAAATAATTCCACTAGCGTATATTAGGGTCTGTATCCATGCAATCATACATACAAACACGCATGAATACGTACATACATAATTCTTCCATACATATTCAACATTGCATACACACATACATGTATACAAACAGAACACTTTTGCGCATGCGTGTAGTTGTGCTTTTGGTTCCAAGTGTACGTTTGAGTCTGGCTTAAGGAGTCTCAACATGAAGACCCGGATGTCGTTGGTTGAGCCGTCAAGTCCCAGTTAATAGCCAACAGTCAACGGTTTGCGGCCGGTTTGCGGCCGGCTGTCGGCTGGCCGATCGAAAGCCGGAAGTTGGTGTCTTTAATGAAAGAACGAAGAGCGGGCAATCTGTCGACCAACGGAAATTGTCGGCAGCAGCCGACCGGTGAGAGAAATACGAATGTGGCCAAGGCTCAGATTGTATAGATTTAGGGTCTGAGACTCAGAGTGCAAGACGTGGCCTGAAGGTAGACACGGTGTGCCATTATACTGCCATAGCCGCTGACAGCCGAAGAATGTCCAGTTTGTTCAGGCAACTGCTGTCCATGTACAGATACTAATCCGGCGGAAAGTGTGTGTTTGTGGTGGTTGACTTGGAGATGGATAGATGGATAGATGGATGAATGGATGGATGAATAGACGGATGGATGAATTGACTGATCGCTCGAGTGATTGGCTGTTTGATGGATTGATTGATGGACGGATGGTTGCATGGATTGATCGATGGAAAGGTGTACGCATGGGTGGCTGGCTAGATTGGGTGGATGAGTGATTGGGTGAATGGATAAATGAACGTTTGGATTGATGACAGACTGATAGTTTGATTGATTAATTGACTGACTGATTTATTGACTTATTGATTAATTCGTTGATTCAATAATTGCTTGATTGCTCAAATGATTGATTGATTGATTGATTGATTGATTGACTGACTGATTGATTGATCAATGTAAGAATGGATGGATGGTCGGTCGTACGTATACATACGCATGGATGAAGGAATCGTTCATCGGATAGACGCGTAGATGGATGACCAGATGGATGAAAGGGTAGTAGGAGTAAAGAGTCGACCAAGCGACTGGAATGATGGTGGAGCAGTGAATTGATGGAGTGGGTTCGGTCGGTTGGGTAGGGTGGGGTAGAGGGAGTAGGGGTGGGGGAGAGAGAGAGGGATGTCGGTTGCACAAGACGTCAGCGATTGACGACTGCAGCATCAGAGAGGTCGACTGCTGCTGCTGCTGCTGTTGCTCAGACGGAGTTTATTAGCGATGGAGTGATGATGGTCTGGATTCAGCGACTGCTGGCCATACACTGGCTTCTATCGTTCGTCGGTCGTTTAAAGTCCGGAGAAAATGACGGAGTTCAACGCAGTGATTGACAGATTACAAGACGGAATTAAGCGACCATCGATGCGTACGTATGTGTACGTGTGACCATGCAACGTATGTATGCATGTGCGCATATCTCTGCATCCATGTGTGTTTGTACCTGTGCATGTATGTATGCCAGGATGCATGAATGTATGTGTATACGAATAAAAAATAATAATAAAGACAATTTATGAGGCGCCGTAAACGGTCAAACCATACAAGTGCGCTTTACAAAAGACAATGTACGTACGTATGCATGTATGTATATGTGTGTATGCATATTTATGTGTATATATATACATGTATGGGCATAAATGTATGCATATGCATGTAAGCATATAAGTAAATATGTATGTATGTATGTGTATGTGTGCATATAAGTGGGCATGCATTTCTTATGCACGTGTGCCATCGTGCATGCCGACGTGTCTCTCCTTAGCTACTCCTATCCACCCACCCATCCATCCACCCATCCATCCATCCATCCACCCATCCATCCATCCACCCATCCATCCATCCATCCATCCATCCACTCACCCACCCATCCATCCATCCATCCATCAATCCATCCATCTATCCACCCATCCATCCACCCATCCACCCACCCACCCACCCACCCGACCCACCCACCCACCCACCCGAAACCCACCCACCCACCCACCCATCCATTAATCAATATTTACCGAATACCTTGAGTCGATTCAAGTTAAGTAGCTCCATCCAGGGTCTCTATCCATCCATCCATCCGCCTATCTAGCTGTGTGTTAGACCGATGGCGTTGCAAACACACACACATACACATATACACGTTAACATTCATATATATATATATATATATATATATGTATGTAGATTCATAATTCATTTGAAACCTGTCGACACGAGTCCTATTTATCATAACGAGCTTCGCCTTCGCTTCAAGACCGAGTCACTCGCCTCTCCTCGCAGGCAGGCAGGCCTCTCAATTATGTATGTGTGTTGCTGGCCGACGTCGTCTGGTGAGTCTGGTCTGCGGAGTCTGTCAATTTCTCGCTAAAACAGATTAGACACTTTCGGCGCATTCATCATCAGTGTCTGGGTCGTGAAGTAATTACACAGTCGGAAGCAGAGCTAGACAAGCAATCCAATCCTGATTCTACTCCTGCGCCACTACACGACCGCCGTCGTCAAAGATTTCTAACGTTTACAGCCATGCTGACCTCCTCGGATTCTGGTCTGGCACCGGAACGGGCAAAGCAATCCATCCATCCATCCATCCATAAATACATACATACATACATACATTCATTAATCCATCCATAATCCATCCATTAATCTATACATCCATTGATCCATCCGTCCATTAATCTATCTATCCATCCATTCATTCATCCATTCACCATGTCCATTCGTCCGTCCATCCATACATTCATACCTCCATCCATCCGTCCATCCAGCTTCCCCTTCATCATCTATAAAAAGGTCCGTGAACAACTCAATCCATACTATTCCCTCGATAACGATTATTTCACTTCCTGATATTGGATTTTGTCTGACACCAAAAAGGAGGTCATAGAAAGGTCATCATCACCAATGTTTCTCAAACCATCGATGAATCGACTTGCGTAATTTTGAGAGCCGAGTACATAGTGTAACATAACGTAATCAAACATTTATATAGCGCTGAAAATCTATTGCGTTTGTGAATAATTTTAAAATAAATGGACGTCTTATAAAAGCTGCGTGCGCAAAGTAAGATCTGTAGGTATGTTTAGGTCTTTATGGTGAGCCAGTGAAAAGCGTCTTGGTGGTCGTGAGAAACGGTTAGCAGGTCTTACAGAGAGATACATTTCTGAATATATAATGTACTGCATTTAAGAGAGCTAGAGAGTTAGATAGCACTAGAAGTTATAAAAAGTGATTCAGACAGACAGACAGACAGACAGAAGCAGGCAGGCAGGCAGGCACACAGACAGTTTGCGAGAGAGGCAAAACAGAGACGGAGAAATATTAATAGGACAGAAATAGAGATAAGACAAACAGACAGTTGTGTGCACGTATACACAGTCCTTTAGTCTAAACAGAGAGAATGACGCAATAAGACAGACAAGCAAACAGAAATAGGAAGATCTAGTATGGTAGTGGTTTTAGTTTAATGGCGCTGTGTGATAATTAGGATCATCAACGCCGCCCTCCTCCTTTATCCATGCGTCGGACTGGCACCGTCAGATTGAGAACAGTGGCTGAGTTGGCATAACTAGAAGAATGCGAGGTCTATGTATACATGTACGTATATGCAGAGATAGACAGACAGACATGTATACATAGAGGAAGATATACAGACTGACTGAGATAATGAGATAGACAGAAGGGTACAGAGAGATAGAGACAGACGGACAGACAGACAGAAATAGAGAGAGAGAGAGAGGTAGAGAGAGACAGACAGACAGAGAGAGACAGAGAGAGAGAGAGAGAAAGACAGAAGGGGACACGGAGAGAGAAAGACAGAGAGAGACAAAGAGACAGAGACAGACAGAGAGACAGAGACAGACAGAGACAGAGGCAGCCAGAAAGACAGATATTTTAGTTGAAGCATCGACGACACGAAAAGAGAGGCGTCAAAGATATTTTGGGATGAATTGCGACATGATTTTTGCAGAGCGACGGTCACAGGTCAGTGAACCTACTACGTCGGCTGCTGACGCAGGACCCGTTCCCAGGATGGCACCGTCTTAAACTCTGCCGCTGCCCTCCAACAGATAAGCAGCAGCCGCAGCAGCAAGCTATATCCGTGACCCAGGATGCTAACCAATTAACGCAACAACTTGCATGATTGCACTCAATGGCATTCACACGGCTATATTGGACGCCGTATATATATATATATACGCATGTAGATGACGCGAATTGCTACACGGACTTAATCAATTTAGTCGGTGTGTGCATGCGTATCGTTCGGAATCGTTCCTTTTGATTAGCGGATTTTGTACAACGTACCGGCCAGGCTAGCATATATCTGCATATATATATATATATATATATATATATATATATATATATATATATATATATATATATATATATGCAATACGTGGATACATATATGTATTTATGGAGCATCGATCGAATTCATTATTCGCACATTCGCAGCTTAGTTTTATACGTAGCTTTGCAACTCTGTCAAACTAATCCTGAATGTAACTTTTCGATGTATACAACGTAATGAGCGCCTTGCGGGTCTGCCAACATGCAGTTTAATTCGACTCCTGTAATAACTTGTCATTATTCGATGTTATCATACTGCGGTTTGTCAGTTTGAAATTAAATGGAATTTTTTAATTTTTTTCATGATTATGTTTAATTGTGCACCTAACTGCCCGGATAAGCCTCACATTGGACCTCACTATCCCATTTTTATTAGTCTAAAATCTGTCTCTTTTGGCCGAGGTTGAGCTCGGAGCGCCTCTCAGTAGATTTCTGGAAAAGGCGCTATACCAAGATTTTGATTGATTGAATGCAATACAAAGTTACGGCTACGGCTATAGATCCAAGACTTAGTCCCTAGTTGCAAGTCAAAGGTTTGGTAGACTAATTTTGAACGCAACAATCTGATAGGCATGTCGAACGTCGATTATAAAAAGCAGGGTATGAAAACATGATTGTAATATTGATATTTCAATGCCTCCAGCTCTTTCAATTCATCTCAACTTAAAAACGTTGCATAGGCCAACAGCGCAATTAAACAGGATGTAAGGATGCGTCACCAATGTTGTTTATAACAGCTGTAAGGCTGTAAAGTTAGTTTCATCCTGATTTTTTGTCCACCACTTCCCTCCCTCGCCCCCTCGACTCTAAAAATGACCAACCGTAGCCGTCTGACAGCCTGACCCCTTGAATCTTGACTCCTTGCCGATCTACTTTGCTCTTAAATAGTATCTATGAATAAGCTGGTTCCCGCGGCTTTTTTTACAGCGTCAGAGTCTCAAGAGCATACGTTGAGTTTCGACAAATCTGCGTCATTCTTTCTTATTTTTGGCACATATTTACACAAATATAATTTGCTATCAAGGCAATAAACCATGTTTAATTTAAACCAATTTACTAATCAAATATAACGTGAGCAATCGACTTCGTATGCATTAAGATAGTGGCGCTGCGAAAGCGTCAATAGATATATAGATCATTCCAGATTAGATTTGATTAGAATTCTATAGGGTACGAAAAGATCAGATAGAACACGATTAGACTCGAAAGGATTAGAAGATTTCGCATAAGAATCATATCGTATAGTATCATTCGTATCTGAGAACTTATAGGCCTATAGCAGAGGTCAGCCTAACTACATAGGGCACCTGTGCCATTATCTGAGAATTTATATAGCATTTCCTAGAGTACATTTAGTTAGCCTAACTACTCACCTATACCACTCGAGTCCTCTGTCGTAATGTCGGTCAAAGAAGTGAATTTCCGGACCGGGGGCTCGGATGTCCGGATGAACCTTGAGGAATTCCAGCAGAGCACGAGTCCCTCCCTTCTTCACTCCAATGATGATCGCCTGCGGAAACCTGCAATCCAACCTGTCTTCCAGTTTACCTTCCACCGTCTTTTCCCCCTTGCTCTCCGTCTCCGCCTCCAGCACGCTCTTCATCTTGTACTCCACCTGATACTTCGACCCTCCCTTCAGCATATCCTCCACACTCTTCGCCTCGCGCCCAACCTTTCCTCCATCTTCCTCCGATGCTGAAGTCCTTCGCTCCATCGTCCTGGATTCCCTTCCATCTCCTTTCCAGACGTGTCCATGACTCCGGATTGTTTCATCCGTAGCGGAATCCGGCATCGGATCTTCTGTGCCTCGCATAGACAGTGATGGGTGATCCGCAATCAGGGACCCCGCTGCTCCTAATCCTCCCACTCCGTCAGCCTCGTTCTGAACCGAACCGGAAGCACCGTCATCCCAGACCGGAAGTGGAACGGCGATATCATCGCACGGCGGTCGTCTGTTAAATCCATTTCCGATGGTGGCAGGACACGGGGGGCGAAAACCCATCACGAGATCCCTCGTCAGGGCGACGCTGGCCAACAGAACGACAAGCAGCGACGCGCAGCCAAAGACGGGAAGAGACGACGAAGGAGTGGCCAGCGGATCGGGCATCATCATCACCATCGTCATCACTTCCCGAACAACGACCACAGGCCGACATCTGTTCACTCGGTCGTCGTCGTCATCATCATCGTAATCATCACTCCGATGATTAAAACTACATGTCGTCTCCTCCGTGTAGCCGCCCACCAGAAGTATCGGATGTGATACAGGCGCCTGTACTACGAACACAGTCGGTCCACCTGTAGCGGCGATCAGTCAGTTGCGCATGAGTATGTACGTGCGTGCGTGCGTGTAGACACACGCGCATGTGTGCGGGCGCGCGGGCCGGGGCATCGCCATCCGCCGCTCGCACGCACGCGCTTATCGACAGCACAGCATCGTCCGTCACCTTCTGCAGCCGCCAGCATCCCCGGCCTCCTACTCCTCTCTTCTCCGCCGTCTCCCCGTTCCCGGTTAGCCGTAGGACCGCGCGGTGCCGAGTCGATTACGCCAGACCGGTCAATCCATCGACCAGTCTCCGACCGTTGAAAGCGGCTAATAACGACCGGACAGAACTCGGTCGATCCGTTGTCGAGTTTCGTCGCTTTGAAGACGAACGCCGCGACACGAGGCGACCCATCGGTATCCTCCCTACCCGACCCTACCATGCCCGCCCCTACTCATCCCACTCCGCCCTCCGCCGACAGAAAAATCGAAGTGCCGAGAGCCGCGGACATTTAGGCTGTGTCAACAAGACATTCGGCGCAACGCCGCCCCCATTGGGCCGAACAATCATCGGACACACATCAGCAGCGCCGTCCCTACGGTCGCGGACGGCTAATGAAGCGGAAATAGCTGTAGGCTGCTCGCGTGCGCCGACGTGCGGACGCTTCGGTCAACCGCGACCGTAGTCTGTTTCGGGAGCTCAATCGAACGGCGGTGATCGGCGAAGCGTGGTGAAGTAAATTGAGATTGTTATTCGACGATAGCAGCGTGTGTGGTTGGTGTATGGAAAAATCGAGAGTGCGAACGGTTTCTTGTTTCATGCATTTTGCGGCGAGAAGTGTATAAAATGTTGCTTTGAGAAAGCTGTTTTCTTTAGGTTCGTATACGTTCAATGTCGCCATTCGTCACGTATTTCGGCTCTTACCTAAAACTTGCTCCAGCCCTCCTCGTCATCTCTCCAGCAAGACCCTTTCAAGGATTTGTTCACTAAATAGTGCTAACTGTGCTAAAGTGTGGTCGGGAATGAAATTACGGACATCTGAGCTTTACAGTTACTGTAGACGGGAACCGCTTAGTTTACGCCAATTAGTTAACATTGCATTGTTTTGCTTACTGGAGTCATTATTGTCAATGTCCAATTTACATTTACCATCGTAATAGGCTAGCGCAGATTCCGCCGTTGCTGTGTTGCTCTGAACTGGCGCTATATGATATAAATGTCTGATTACATTACTGTCGTGAAACTATATATCTCCTAAAATGCTTGCGCTTTGGCAGTGCCAGTCCCAAGCCTGGATAAAGGTAAAGGCTACCCTAACGATTTTGATAATCGCACTGTCGTTATTTTAGCCAAGGAACTTTTGTTATGGTATCAGACTTTAAAATAATTTAGTCTTGAATTAACTATCATCGCATTCAGCTCGGACCTGAGCACAAAAGTGTGAACCATTTATGAAATGCTGCACGAACAAAATTTCTTGCGTACAGTCTCCATATAATTAAATAGACCTCTGGCGTTAGTTAATGGTTTCTAAAGAATATGCAGGTCAGAGAATTGGGAATGTTGCTTTTATAGGGTGATGTTATAGGCCTATATCTAGCGTTAATTAAAGGGACCTTAAGTGGAGTATGTAGACTAATATATATTAGAAAAAGTACTCATTTGCCCTTTTTTGAACCCCTTAATTTCGACTTATAACACTGCACCACTCTTCTGTTACGAACTGCCTCGTGATTTCAGGAAAGTTTTGATTTTTCTTTATCCTTGCCAATCACCCACCATCATTGCCCCTTAGGCTTCTCTATCACCCAATTGGGCTTTGCACTCAAAAATGAGTGTAATCTCTTCAAGAACTCGTACCATGAATGATCATATCCTTCTCTCGCGGTAGTCTTGCCCTATACGTCACCCACCTTTACATTCACTCTGCCACTTTGGATATCGGATCGTGACATAAATAATTATAAGTACCATCCTTTCGATAACCCTTCTGGTACACCGTAGCACTCGTTAATAATTCATCTAGTGCCAGGCGTTTGGTTTCAAGTGGCGCTATAAAAGTCTGGATATTACGATTTATTCCAGAGGAATCTGCTGCGTAATTCCTGAGGATAACCACTCCACACCCCTATCAGCGACAATTATTATCATAAAGAAGATTAAATTATATTTCACAATATGCGCATAGGTGAGTAACGAAACTACAAACTTGAGTACTATGTTTAATTTTAGTAATCTCGTCGTTAAAGTATTAACCAACCTGTCATGAAAAAGAATTAGCCGCAAACATATGAATCGCTGCTTTCTCTAAACAGTGACGCTATATAATTAAAAGAGTGTAAAGTAGGAGTCGATTATTATACATCGCTGCATTCTCGTGAGTGGTCATGCTTTTTTAGCTTGCGTTATGCGACAAAAAAATTATTATTAATAAGCATAATTATTGCAGGTGTATATCGGAATGTTCTGTGCCTTGTAATCGGATGGTCGCCGATTCGAATCTACCTCAAGCCCTTGTGTAGCATCTTTGACAAATTAGCCATCCATAATAATTAATAATTATTGTCTGTAAGATCTTCTAAGAAGGCAACGAGAAACCACCGCACTCATTTCCGAGTATGTTCTGTGCCTTGTAGGCCTAACCGGATGGTCACAGATTGGAATCTACCTCAATTCGCCGTGTAAACCCTCGGACAAGTTGATAATAATTATTATCTGTATGAAGGCATCGGGCTGGGACCACCTACTCTGGAGCACCGCACTCGTCACATCCCCGAGTGGCCTTACTGGCCTAGGTCTAAAGCCAATGGGCCTGTCTTCTGACAGAGAATTCATCATCATGTGACCATTGGCCATATCGTTGGCATTCAATGAAAATTAGGGCTAGCATTACACCGATGATACTATAGCAACTGCACTTTTAATAGCACCGAATAAATACACAAATGGCGTACATAGGCCTATTACAGACTCAATTAAACTATGAAAAATTAACTGATGTATAACCGCAATGTCAGTGCGTTACCGTTGTAGCAATTTAAAGCTAGCGATGAAGTGGATCAGCTGTGAAGCAGAAGCGGAGACTTAGGGGCAGGGCAGAGGGGCATCTGCCCCCCCCCCCCGTTTCAAAACTGGGAGGGCAAACCCCCCCAGTTTTAGTGCTCAGTGCCCCCAAAACGGTTCTCTTTTTGTTTCTCCAATAGCTTTTTAAGATGACTTTTGTTAAGACAATTTATGCCCTCCCCTTTTTAAAATTTCATGGAGGGCTAAATAAAAAAAATGGGGGGCAAAAAAAATTTTCATGTTATGTAATGTGTGACTGTGTTGTTAACTGAAATAATAGACAGAAGTAGTCGTGCGTGGTGATTGTCATCTTTTAGACAAAATACCTCTGCAGGGTCAAATCCGCAAGAAGAAATTGAATACGATGTCAAAATTCAGATTTTACATGTAAATTCGGTTAAGCCAAATTTTTGTTTAAGTTCGCTTTATTTCAAAATTATCTTTCACATTATCCATTTAATGAATTATGGATTTTTGCTTCCTGTTGATAGTCATAGCTCGTTTCAGTAGGTTTTCTTGTATTTTTTAGATAGTTTGCGTATACCAGAACTTACAACGAAGCCATTCATAATCATGGTAATTGTACAGTGTACACCAAATGTGGGTATCAAATGGTGCAACGAAACATATACTTACTTACTCTTTGGTGCATTTATCAAACCATCACCAATTGTATAGCATAGCGGTCATGCAACCGCATTAGTCAAACACATGGGCAAGTGACCCAGCTCAAAACCAGAGATAACGCCTACCTCGACTTCAAATGCACTACCAGCAGTAGAGGCAATTTGCTCATTAAAAAATGTCACAGATTGTATGGATTTTTTTCCAATGTTTCCTTACCCAGTGGGCAGATGCACATGACCAAATTATTCGACACAAGGAATGAAGAATGGATGAAACTGCGAAAACATCTATGAAATATTTTTATTCCACCAACTTGCCAATTGAGGAGGCCAACTTGACAGGTCAACCAGTGAGAGAGAGAGAGAGAGAGAGCATCAGTAGCCAAAACCATCTAACATACTGAACAAAGACCCAAAAGCCAACACAGAGGAGCTGCAATTAAAACACCCGTTACATGCACAACATCTAGAAGTCATGATTTAAAACGTACAATTTTCGCTTTCTAGTTCATAATAGAATCAAAATGTAAGATTACATCCGATCGATTGGTTCTCAAATGGAAGTTAATCATAACGTCTCAGTCGTAAAAAAGTGTCTAGTTAGAGTGTGAGGAGTGACACGTCTCGGCTAGTTGAAGCGTTTGTTTTTCACGGTTCCGAGTACCCTAGAGAATTGTTCGGCACATGCACCAAGTAGCAGAACCGTCATGAATGCCAGAGAACTAGAACGGTCGCACAACTGTCCTGTTGTTGATCAGATCGCTTTCAAAATGATTTGTAATTGCCACCCATTCCATAGAAACCACCCCCACTAAAACCTGCAATAACAAAAACAAGATAAGTTAAAGGGCGCAATGAGATAATATTATATACAAATAATATCTTTAATATCTTTAATATCTTAACTGCCAAAAGTGTTCTGTAATTATTTGAGGTTTTGGCTGTTCCATATATTGTTTAAGTTGGGAATGAGTTCGTGTGCATATACGTTTCCATCAAGACAAGCTATTAACGAGGTCTGTGTGCTGCTATTAACACTCTTATAGAACAGCTTAACTTTTTTTCAAATGCATCTGCTGTGTAGCACAAGTTTGTCATCTCATTGGACTCACTTCAAAACAATAACAAATAAAATAAATAACGAACAGAATAATAGAGGTGGCCTTCGAGTAATAGGACACAAGTCAATGTGCTTAAGATACAAGTGCACCAGTGCTATGACTAGTCCTGGTACAAAAATGCTACATAACCCAATACTATGAATACAAGTTACTGATGCATAAGGAAAGATTTTAATAAGCAATCAAAATTGAAATTATTCCAAAGAAAATAATACAAACAGGCGGCAGCCAATTAATGCAATCGTTTGCCTTATTGAAAATCTTATGCATTGTATAGCACAACCACAATAGCACAATAGGTGACCACCTAGCAGAGGATTGGAACCACAGCACTAGTAAGCAAATTAATTTCAAAATTTAAACACAATAGCATTGTTTACCTCTGTAGTTTGACCTGCCAGATGGCGTAGATTTTAGAAATAGCTCAATATAACGCTTCTCTAAAAACGAAAGAAACAGATAGGTTACCCGATATGTCAACATCCCGCTGTCATCAGTTGAATAACATGGCAATTGAAACAAATAACATATACTCCATGAAAAATGCCTGATTAACGAAACTATTTATTTCTTCAATTTTATAGCACTAAAGAGCAGTTGAGGATTTCTACAATGACTAACAAAGTGACTATCTCGGGGAAAAGGTACAAATAGACTGCTTTCATTATAAGAATTTATATAGCACCTTTTCCGATATCAACAAGAGGAGCTTCACCAACAGATAAATGATAAGTCCCTTAAGAAGCCCCTAGAGACGGCTATAAGTGAGAATGGTTACTGACATCATTTTCTTAGCCGTGGCACATTAGGCAGCACTTCTGCACCAGGTCCTTTCAACAGTAAGACAGGGTGTGCAATTGGAGCAGCAATCTCAACACATTTTTCAGTCCTGGTAGATATTTGAAACTGTCACCCCTAAGCTTTCAATCCCAGCACAATAGCCACTAGCGTAGAGAGAACAGTTCAGGCGACTACACAACGAATCGACAATCATGTCCAAATATGGTGTACGAGACATTTAACATGTCAATCAGTCACCTATCACGACATATGGGATGTTAAACAGGTCAGCCAATCACCAATCATGTCAAAACATGCAAAATGAGAAATTTAATATGTCAACCAATCACCTATCATGTCAAAACACGATAAAACAAAAACATTAACAGAAGCACAAAAACAATCGACTTCGACCAAGAACTACCTTTAAGCATAAAATGAAGTCATTATCAAAACGAAACACAGGAAATGGCAACATGGCTTTAAATAAGTGTCCTCAACCGTCAAGGCCAAACATCAGAATACAACAATGACCAGATAATTCTGACACTGCTATTTTCTGATGATGCCAGTCCCAAGTGTGGAGAAAGGAGAAGGGCAACGCTAGTTACCCTTGTTATTCACCATCCACAGATAATAGCCTTAAGACCGTTCTTTTCAGCCGAGGTCGAGTCGGGAGTGCTCCCGAGTAGTAACCTCAAAGGGGCACAATATAAATTTTTAGAAACGAACGAATGAACCTAATAGCTAATTTATTACCACAAGCAGGACGAAAATGGCAGGGTAATAAATATTCGTGATAAGCAGACTGATCATTCAGGGAAGCCGATGAGAATGCCATTCCTTCTTCTCAATTGACAATATGATATTCTGAAGAAACAATTAACTCACGCATCAGAGCTTTGTGCTTCTTCATCGCTTCCATTGCATCTTCGTGTGTGGCAAAGTCGACGTCCGCATCGCCCGAAGGACGGCCGTCGTTGTTCATTTGGATGGTGATTCCAACGAGACTGAGGGGCGAGAAGAACTGCAACAACAGCAGAGCAATGACTGACATCATCTCTAGCGACGTAGAACCAAAGCCCCATGACTCGAATTTAACTAGGTTTCAAGTCAAAACGTCCAGGCAGAACAGGCAACCATATTGCCACAACTACACTTAGTGGCAGCTACAGTTTCAGCTGGTACTGTCACGAGTCTGCCTGTTGAAGTTGAACTTGTGCAAGTTTAGCAGTGGAAGAATTTTACGAGTCCTCATATTCATGCTAGGCTATCAAGCAAAACTCTAGATAATTTAGTCTTTCAAGTGTAGTAATTTGGATACAGGATATTAACAATTCTTTTTCCCCAAATTGTGCTGTTACTATATAAATATGCCACCAAATGACTTGTTTACATGTATTTTTATATTGATGGACCTGGACTTAATCCTCAGTGACTCGAACACCTCCAGACTTGGACTAAACTGGCATTTGGCGTAAATGGACACGGACTTTGTTTATGTGGACTTAACTACATCACTGCTATCTCCAGTATAAAATCTGTTTCTGTCGCAACAGCTATATTGCATACTATTAACATTCCTCTGATAACTAGTTGAACAAATGGCACAAACTTGGATAACGACCTCTTAAAACTTAAAAAATTTCATTTTAGTATCATGTCATTACATTGCACTAATTATTTTAAAAGTCATCAATACAAGGACATTGTCAATAATTTACTGGTACAAAACGGCTGACAAACCTGGTGAATGTCGTGTTCCGTAGCGGAGTACGGCAGCCCTCGCATGTGCACACTGTGCCCCGTTTGACTTTCGAAGGATGTTATGTTGGCCCTGTATCCGCCGATGAATGGCCTCTTTCCCCTCATTCCTCGTCCCATTCCCCCCATCCCATAAGAGTTGCCCCTCGGTCCCATTCCGCTGTTGAAGCCGCCGAATCCGCCGATCGAGCAATCCGCGCCATATCCTCCGCCAAAATTGTCAAACCCGTCGTCGAAGTAGTCTGTCAAAGAAACAACAGAGGCTTAATTGCTAATTGCTTTTGTTATATGTCTGTTTGAGAAATAAACAAAAGAAAAACTAAGTCCTGACCAGATACCTCAGAATAATGCCTGTCAATAATACACTGTATTCGAGTTAACAGATTCACGTAAACTTTCAGGATTACAGACAAAATCTTGCAATCTGCAGCTGTCTTCAATCAGTTTATTTATTACACATGATTAAACGTCAGACACACACACATACGTTTTGACATCACATACTTTTGTTTTAATGTCAAAAATCATGTTGTAACATCACATACTCCCATCTAACATCACATAACAATGTTTAACACTACATACCAATGTTTAACATCACACCCATGCTTAAACATCATACCCATGTTTATTATTTAAACATCATATATGATATATATATCATATGTTTAAACATCACAGCATGAAAGATCGTGGCAACATGGCTACTTACACACACCATGAATGCAAGGTTCAAAGTTTATTTCATTGCCCAAGGAGCAATTGCTCTCCCAGCAATTGTAAAAGGCACCTCCCAAAACATGTTAACATCTGTAGTCCGACTGGTGTGACCTTCAAAAGCTGACAATCATGCTTACACTCAACTGACGTTTTGAATAACTACCTATAACCAATACAGCCTTTTTTCAATTTTAATTAATTACAAATACAAAAGTTCAGGCTAGAGGGCTAAATACCATTTCACAGTTCAACTAACATAACCTGTATACACAGAAGAACTAGTATAATTATTTATTATTCCCTATTACCGAAATTTGATACCGCCCTTCTTCCAACATTTTTTGCTCAGAAGTGCACGCACCTCGACGGCACAATTGCAGTTGTACTGCAGAGCAACTGTGCACAAAGGACTTGCTCAAGGTCCCTACACAGTGACTGATGCCTCGAACGTTACGGGCTGACCCGTAAACGATCGGCAACCATGCTACACAATGTGTGAACAATACCATCAATGTATGAACATACTTCGTTGCATTCTGTTCCTGGGGTAAGACATTCCACCCATTGGCATTGGAGTGTTTGGCATGCTCATGTTGCTCATATTGAATCGATCCAGGTAGTTGTAGGGTCGCGGACGAATAAAGCCTTTCTGACGGCATTCACGAGCTAATGTAGCCATCAGTTCATCACACGAAGATCGGAATATCTCTATATATCTGAAATTCCCAATGAAAAAACCAACAACATTGCTAAAGGAAATTTGAAATAAATAACACTCAAACCATAACTTGTACTTAAATAGATAACTAGTGACTTCAGCATCATATAAGAAACTTAGCTCTAAATTATATTCCAAATTGCGTAATTCATTCAAAAGGCTACTACTGAAATCACAGTCTGTGTAAACTATTTCGTTTCAGGTTAAATTAAAAATGCACTTGACTTCTAACTCAATCAACATGACAAAATTGAAATTAAATTGCTTCTAGTTTTAAACAGTGCTTCATTGTGAATCATTCCTATTGCGTTTCTGCAGTTTCTGACTATTAAACAACTACACATTACTCTCCCGCATAAGCAGGTCACAATCTAATCAATTCCGACTTATCTTAGGCAAAACTACAGATATAAGAAGTGGAGAAGTACCAGAACCTAGTGAACGCAACACCTTGGACAAGATAAACGCATCCTGCCTGACCACAGCAAGGTCAACACCCTAGCCACAACCACCAGCGCTCCAAAACAGCCACCACCATGCTCCAAGTATCCCAGCAAACCAGTCTTTCAAAGGAAACCCACAACCCTGAAAATTCTTACACCAAGACATAAGAAACAGGAAACCCTAACCTGAAGCCCAGCATAGGTGCCATCATGTCATAGGTTGAACCACAGGCTACATCTATCACCTGGCACTCCAGTTTAGAGGTCAATCACCCACTTTAGAGGTCAAGAACTCCAACATGTCAGTTAAACACATTAAACAATGATTTATGTTCTTAGTAGTAAGTGACAATATGCCTGTTACTCATAACTATCATCCCCCATGACAATTTAAATTTCTGTCACATAATAGTAAGGTTACTTTGAAGCACAGGATGCAATTTAAACTAAAAACTATACTCACATAAAAAATTCAAATTTTGTTCCAGGTTTTCATGTATAAAACATTTGAACTTAGGAGTAATTCAGCATTGATAGCTATATTGTCACTTCACGACAATATCTATAGTCCAATCCTCCCACAAAAATATCAAAATTAATCAAGTGCTACTTTTGGACTATAATGCCTACATTTTTCAGCATTTTCAATGATCCAGAAAAATTAACTACTTCAATAGCCTATTCCTTTAAATACTTTACCAAAATTCCTCCTTGCTACATATTTCAACTCAGCCTGATACAGTAACTAATTTTTTCATTGCCTCAAATTAAATCCAGTCTAAAGAAATTAACTTCGATTAAGAATTTGTGAAATAAAATTGCCAAAAACAAAACTTCCAAAAAACAGACAAAAGCATTTTACTGTCAATTATCAACTGTCAAAACAGTTTTTGCCTCATAGCACATTCAATCGCACCACCCAAATCCACGGGACTCGACATAGACTGTGTGGTTCAACCCGACACCATGGCACCAGCGAAACATTAAAAAAATTGCAGATAGAAAATAGAACCCAGCAAAATCCCACCCACGCTGCTGGCATCCCACCTGTGACCTATAGTTTCCTTGTGTTTAGCGAGAGCCCGCTCGACAGATTCTTGCGAAGTAAACTGCACAAAGGCATCCCCTGTCGTACGCCCCATCGAGTCAGTCATGATTGTTATACCATTGGGTACAATCTCCAACCCTGTTAACCCAACCCAAAACAAACATATTGGTCAGCATGCCTTGTGCCTGTGTGAATTTCCAGTTAAGAAAAAAACAGAGCCTCTGAATTTCGCCTAGCAGATTATTACACCAGAAGATGCAACAACCAATCTACCCATCGGCACGTCATATTACAACAGCAAATCTAAACATACATTAAAAACTTGTAAAAATATATAAGAAATACCAGAGTCAGGTCAGCCCTAATTCAATTTCAGCAGAAACTGACATAGATTGATTTCGTACTAAGTTGCGGTTTGGTCACAACTGAATTGTGAGTTCATCCAGGAAAAAACCAGAAGAGTTATTCCTGTAAACATGCCATCTAAGTGGTAGCAGGCCTTAGACTCACTGATCATAGACCTGCGGACTCGGCAACAACTTTAACTCAAAAAAATTGGTCTTATACACAAACTAATGTAGAGATGTAACTCATAATTCAGTTGAATATTAGAACAATCGGCTATGACTGGCACCGGGAAATAAAATTTGCATCGACGGAAAAACATTTTTTTTAGCAGTTTTGGAGGTTTGCAATTTGCCACATATATTTAACATAATCATGTACTAAGCAAAGTACTGTCAAATCCAGCGAAAATGCTCAAATAAATTTATTAGTCATTTGTACAATTATTGCAGAAAAGAAAAAAGAACAAAAATACAAGATTTTGAACAAATCATCTTCATAAGATTTTGAAATAATCACCTTCATTATCAGGATCGACAACTTTGATAACCATATATACTAGGTTTTGGAATAATTAGCAAAAAGGCGACATTCGTACAGTTCTACACTGATTTACCATGGTCACCAACAGTTCAATTTCGTTAACTGCCCACATCATCGCCAAAATTACAATGTCAGTTTCTGCAGTGAGTTTTGGCTTTCACCAAAACTCAAGTCCAGTTTTGTTAAGATTTGGTCAGCCCCGAAACTCAATAGATCGCTTTCAGATGGCCTTCTGTAAATTAATTCTTTATTTAATTAAAACACACACAAAACAAATACTTCACTATTTGTTCCTGAAAGCATTAATTAGCAATATGCATCCCTAGTCCAGGTCTTAAAGTATCATAAAGTAACGAAAATAGCAATACCTATATATATATAAACTAACATAAAGCCAAGCATCAACTACAGTAACAGATAAAATAATTAAAAAATTAATTAACATTAAAATTCCTCCACACACTTGACAACTTATTTATAACACAAACTTATTGGCTTGTAACTTAAATTTAGACAAATTAACGTGATGCCATATCCTCTTGCTGGGAATGTTTCCAAATGGCTACATACTGAAAACACCTTCACAAACGCTCTTCCTCACAACTATTGAAGCATCACACATGAAATTCCTAGATCCTTCAGTTTAGGGATACAAGCTCATCATAAAGCAGCCTTGTTGCAACACTTTCACTATCCAGCTTCCAATACTAAGAGTTGCAAATAGATCCCAGCAGAGTTCGAGCACTATATCAATCCTCCGACAATTCACATACAACTGCAGCAAACCCAATGTAAGCACAAAGACAACTTAATAAATCAGCCAGCTACTTAGCTGACAGTCATACAGTTTACCTGTAAAGAAATTGGCAATTTCTTCCTTTGAACAACCATACGGTAGGCCTCTCAGCCGTACCACTGCATCCATTAATGGCGTCGACTGGGTGGCCCCGTTGTGCCGCAAAGCGTAGTCCATTTCCGAGCGCTTAACTTTAAACACTGAATCCACAAGAAAACACTAATAAAATTATATTCCTGCATGCAATAGCAAGTAAATAAGTAAAACAACCATTTACTGGCAGAGCATCAACACCGTAAGAGCACAATAATTAACACCAGGCATTACAAACTCAAAAACTTCCAGTAAATGATGCAAAAGTCCATCCAAAAGGGTAAATTTATGACCTGAAGAGGCTTGATCGACCTTTTTATGGACAATATTTGGCAGTACATTTGCAAATACACTGGATGAGACTATAAAAGACAACTGAAAGAACTGAAGATGGTTAAACCTTTATGTTTTTCTCTCAGTGGGAGAAAGTTTAAGTTTTAGCACACAATATCTCAAACAGTATTTTTTTTTAAACAGTTCAAGGGTAGATAGACGTACAACATGATTTGGAAGATTGTTCCACAAATAAAATCCACAACAATTTATCGAGAACAATTTCAACCTCGTATGTGCAACATCAGCATGGTTATTTAACGAAGTCCTACGGTAATGAACGTGTATAGCAATACCCCAATAAAATAACCATCAAACATACTAGGTAACAATCAATTGATGATAACAAAACAAAAACTAACCAATTTTAAGCTTGTTACTAACTGCTAATCAAAGTATAGTATGGGTTTGAAAAACTGGTATCGTATTGGCAGACAAGTAGCGACGTGGAATTAGTTTAAATGGCACAATTAATAAAATCTCAATTTTTTCAAATTAACAACTTGGTTTCTTCAACTTTACCATCAATGTATCTTTTTCCCATGTGTTGCTTATTCTTTGACAAAGCCTTTTTGATGTCATCAGCTGATAAGAGGTCAACAAACGCTTCCCCACTCGCCCGTCCGTCAGGCACGTAGGTGAAGTGTACGCCATCTTTGCCATTCTGTATCTCACAGCCTGTTCAAGCAACAAAGAGCATAGGCTTTTATTTTAACAAACACTTTACCAGTTGAAGAAAGTATTTTAATGTTGTACATTAAATATCCACTGATAAAGTGAGAAACCAACTAATTTATAAGAAACATAATATAGATCAAAATTTATTAAATTGTCAAATAAATTTTATAAATATTAGTTCGGCAGGCTTGAAGTCCAGCATAATACTAACAATGTCATTAGATTTTTAAAATGATGCTGAACCATTGTAAGAACTGAATAATTAGCTAGCTTTTTACCTTTGTATCATCAAAGATGATAGAAGAATTCAAGAAATAGGGACAGGACATGGAAAATTTATAAACAGGAAAAGATTGAGCAGATATTAGAGAAACAAAACAGAGAAGAGCAAGAAGTTACCATCCAGAAATTCGATGACGTCATCGGCAGAAGCCGTCCATGGCAGCCCTCGTAAACGAATAACATAATCGCGTTCTTCCATTGCCCTCTGCCTCATCAATACACAAACGATGATTCCTAGAATAACACAAACTATGCTCAGTTCAAATGAAGACAAGATTGGTCTTCAAGCATTTGTGGAAAAGAAGCAAAATGAGGCTGTAAGGACTTAAGCAGCCTGTTCCAGGTGGATGAACTGATCACAGCAACACATCTGTGCAGGACCAAGGAAGTCCTAGCGTCCAGTTCTCTCCCCCACAAAATTATCAGTTTTTAAGTGAAAGCCCATTACTAGAGAATGAGTCAAACCAATGGTCACTAATTTGGCAATAGGGTAAAGTAACCAACAGACTAATCCCCATCTCACACTTAAACTGCATACAACTAGAAATTCTAAAAAGAAACAGTTAAAAGGCTACACTAACCACACTGTAACCATGACAACCAGCTGAAAGGCCCCCACTGTAAGCAGGACAACCAGTCTGGGCTCATCTATTTATTGCTTTTACCCAGATTTCCACCATCCATGAAAGAGCCTTTCATCAGAAATCAAAGCCAGGTTTGTAGTGCTAAAACTTTGCTCTAATCCTCTACTTCATCACACTACACATTAATAAGTATTTAAATTAAACAATTTGAGATAAAGGAAAACAAAAGACCCATGATTCATTGTTTTTATCTCTCATAGCTATATAGGCTTGATCATGAAATTATTAAGATGTACAATGCGCTTTGAGGCTTCCAGCATAAAAAAACAACATACACGTTGGCATATAGGTTCAAATTTAAGCAGAAAGTATGTTCAATTTTTCAAACAATCACAGCATTTTTACAACACCATAGAAGAACAAGGTAACTGTCTCCAATGTTTACCCAATGGAATTGGTCATAAAAGCAACCAAATGTTCAAAATGTCTGTTGCTGAAAGATAACATAATTCTGTGCCATTAAACCACTGTTGGTGGATAACAAGCATCAGCTTATCCAATCTAAGACCAAACCTTTAGTGTAATATGTAGGTAACAAGGCAGGTTAAACAAACAGGTTCACTACAATCTGTTTCTTAAAGTTTGCAAAATGCCTATGCAAACATCACATAGCATGTGCATTTCCCTGAGGGATTGTAAATCATGGCTGCAAATGGACTGCTTACTTCAAATTTTCGTCCCAGAGTTACAGCTAATTGTACTGTTGCGGCAACAGCATCAACTCAAATTATTTGCCTGTATCCGGGTCACACAACGGGTGCTCATGTGACACCTCTATCCGCTTTCTTAACTACGACTGTAAAAACGAGTAAAAAAACAAATGTTGTGTCGTAATTTTAGCTTCCACCTATTTATGAAGATTAGTTTAATGAACACGTACACAGGTGCGGAATCGCCGAATGGATTTGATAAGCTGTTTCTAGCGGCCGTTACTGACACCAACGCACTCAATATGTATACTCAAGGGAAACTTTCACTAGCTCAAAAATTATCTTTGGCTTAACATAAACTTTAATGTTAGCACGGCGAAGAAGGAAACAAAAATATCTACTTTCAAGAATAATGCACTACATGCAAAACTCAAATAATTATTCCGATTAAGAAAGAGACAAAATGGCGACAGCTGGGGAAAGCCGTAAAGCCACTTGCAGAGACGCTTATACAACCCGTAATTATTGTAGCGCATTACAACATTTTGCTCATGATAATAATCCTTTATTAAATTCAAACTCACAGTCTGACATGAACGCATTGTTATTACAAGCCATGGCATGAACGGATGATCATACGTTATAATAACAGTAATCGAATTTAGTGGTATGGCAACCTTGCAAGGCGCTCATATGCCATACTGCTCTTTTTACCAACGCAATCTGGCGAATGAAAGGCTGAAAACTTTTGGATCGATCTAAGTTAGCTTAATGAATTGTCCTTGCCCGGCTCAACAACCATCTCGCCTCCGACTCACTCTTCAACCCTCGCTGTATTTGTTTCTGGATTCTGGAAACACCACTCCATAGAAACCATGCTTGCTTCCCTGTAGATTAAACTGCATGGGCTTTGCCAACAACCGCCAACCGCCGGCATCATCGGCATGTGCCGCTGCCTCTGTCTACATGACATCTGCACCACAGTTGACAACATTGACCACCAGCATTCGTTCTTCAAACGCCTTGATTTGGCGTCTCTAGCATTGCTCTACTCTTGTTCCAGTCGTATTTGTTTTCCAGATCCTCTCTCAGGCTCTCTGCAAAAGCCTCCAGCCACTAATCGCAATTTCTCCCACTCACCTACGGCGACCCTCAAGGCACCATCCTCATCGTCCTGTGCATTGAATTATTGAGCCATGATCAACCATTTCAATGAAACTGGGTTCAAACCGCCACCATCATTTTGTACGCAGACGACACCCAGGTCTGCATAATAATCTTTCTCCCTACTCTCGTTTACCATCTCAATCGCGCGGTTGCTCAGCGTGGATAACCTAACCTCCAAAGGCTCCAATGGATGTTTCCCTCTTCAACCCTCCTAAAACAGAATTCAATAGTTGCAAGCCACCATTTTATGTTATTTTCTTACTTATTACTTTGTCTATGAATGTGGCAGATTTCTTGGTGTTGTTGTAGAACGGAAGTGGGAACCGCATTGTACCGATAGACGAAAAGGTTTTTTCCTTAAAATTCTGCTTTTATATTAGTTTTATTGGATTTTATTTAATTAACTAATGTACTTAATTGTAAACTAGTTTATTGAATCGTGAGCGCATTTAATGTTTGTTAAACGATTGCCTTCGGAGGAAAGTAATTGAGCTTCTAGCGTTTTGCAATATCATGCTTGCTGTTAATCTCGATAGATGGTTATAGAAGCCTTGCGGTTTGACGACGCTTACGCAAATGTTGTTTCTTCTACTTGGGACACATCGGCGATATAAGACTTCTGTAGTGCAAGGCATGAGTCACGTATTTACGCCATTGTTATTCTAGTTAGTCTTCGGTTTCGGGCTCTGGAATATTCTACATAACAACTGCAATATGCACGACCAATTTGTTTATTTTTTTTACAGATTTGATGCTTATAAATTGTTTGGTTAAATGTCTAGATCTTACCGTGAAAATGTTTCTGACCCGCTCAGAGTACGATCGTGGTGTGAATACATTCTCACCTGAAGGGAGACTTTTCCAAGTAGAATATGCAATTGAGGCGATCAAGGTTGGTGATGTCTGATATCAAGTTAGTTACAACAAATGAAATCTATCTGGTGTTGAATAATACTGAATGCTGAGTTTAATATCAGAGTTTTAGTGAAAGAACATAAGTGTCTAAATATGATTTTTAACACATAACTGAATGCATCTAGGTTTAGTAGCACTTGCCTTATGATTAGTGTGGTGGCTTAAACCTCACAGAATAAATCTTTATTTTAATCGACTTGTGCGATGACACTCCATTCAGGCTGTCATCCAGAATTTTCTATTTATTATTTGAGGCACTTACTGCACTCACAATATCTAAATTCGACTGATGTATTACCATTATTCATGCATTTATTAATTATTTATGCATTTATTAATTATTTATGCATTTATTAATTATTTATGCATTTATTAATTATTTATGCATATATTAATTGCCACTATCTAATGACTAAGCATCAATAGATGGTGCTGAATAATTATGAGATCTTGGTCACAATTAGCGCCTTGGGGGCTTGAACCCATTCTCTCAACCCTACAGGTCAAACACTCTTACCAATGAGCTACCACAGTAAGAGAGGTACGGATATCCTCATAGATGAACATTCACTGGGGCCCAAGAGGGTTTGCAACATGGATTTGAGTCTTATCAATAATGGTCCTTTCTTATGCAAATCTGCTATAATGGTTGTATTGTATTTATTAATTTATATAGCACCACTCACAACAGTGGCCATTTGGTAGTAGAAAAAGGTTTTGAAGAGTATTTTGGAAGAGATTGAAAAAGGTTCCACTGGTTTCAAAAGATCTAGGTTGGGCCATAGTGGTCGTATCTAGCAGAACAAAGTGAGCATGCAATTTTGCTATCAAAGATCTCTATATGAGTGTCCTTTAAGTTATTTGAGGAGGGTATTGATGAGGATATGTAAAATCTGACAGGAATTCGTTGACTGAGCTCTTCATTTAAGTACTTAAGTAATTAAGAATATTCTTTATCAGACTACCAGCAAGCGCACAGTAGCTTACAAATGGTATAAATAATGGCATCAATTTTAAACAAGGTCATCTACATTCGCATAATAAAAGAACTCTTGACAAATATACCAACTCTAGCCATCAACAGCGTCTGCAAACAGACCATATGGGTCAACAATAGGACTCTAACAAAATAAATTTAGGTGTTGGAGTTGTAGCTGGTCTGGTAGCATTTAATTGTAGATGAATGTTCTGTTTTGATGAATTTAACTTCATTAGCTAGAGTTGATACGACATGGGCACTGACGTTGTCTGCCAACTTTCCCATTTAATTTGTTTCAGTGTTAATATGTGTGTTAATATTATGACAGCTTGGTTCGACAGCCATTGGCATACAGACTGCAGAAGGTGTCGTCCTGGCTGTAGAGAAACGAGTAACATCTACTCTCATTGAGCCGGCCAGCATAGAAAAAATTATGGAGATTGATACACATATTGGTAGGTACCTGACTGTTCTGTGCTGATGTGAGATCTGCTGGATACATATCGTGTGGCATGGTGGCCAATTGGTTTGAGCGATCGGCCCATAATGCTTAGTGTGCGCTGAGTGAGCGGGTTTGACCCTCGTCCAAGGAGTCACTGTGTAGGGACCTTGAGCAAGTCCTTTGCGCACAATTGCTCTGCAGTACAACTGCAAGTGCGCTGTCGAGGCGTGTGCATTTTTGAGCAAAAAATGTTGGAAGAAGGGCGATATCAAATTTCTGAATAAAATAAATATCAGCAATTCACTCATTCAGTACGAAGATTTATATAGTGCGCCTTCGAGGATACTACTCAGGAGCGCTTCTGACCCCAACATGGCTGAAACCGAACAGTTTTAAGGTGATTATAAAAAGGATCGGTTGAATTTGGACGATATTACTTAGCTTCTAAAGAAGAAATATTTTGCTAGGGTTAATGATTTTTTGGCCAAATGGATATATAACAGTAGTAATGTGCATTATTTGATTGAAATTGTTGTTAGTTTTATTGTTTTACTGTGAACTTCGAACTTCAATTGTTTACAGGATGTGCAATGAGTGGATTAATTGCTGACTCAAGGACTCTGATTGACAAGGCAAGAGTTGAAGCTCAGGTCAGTCAGTGTGTTAACTACATGCTAAACACAACTTAGTCAGTGACGTTGGTCCCAAATATGAATCACCTTAAGAATTTGACATTAAGCAGCTGTCCACTGCTATGCATCATTAGAATTTATGGGAATCATTCACATCTGACAGTTGCACAATGATCCATGTGACAATTGTTGTCACGTTGCTAAATTGTTGTCATGTGCATGTCATAGTGAACTCTCCTACCTCATGGCTACTCTTCAGTGAAGGCTCTTTGGATATGTTCCACACTTACCTGGCTTTGCCTGTTAGAGCATAATTGTTGGTTGCTGTTGTTTGTAGAACCATTGGTTCACGTACAATCAGCGGATGAAGGTGGAAAGCGTGACGCAGGCTGTCAGCAACCTAGCCCTGCAGTTCGGTGATGATGATGCCGATCCTGGTGCCATGGTAATAATGGAATAACGTCAGACTGTATTAAGAAATTAATTAACGAACACCACATGTAATGAACAGGATTCAAGTACAGTCCACTAATCGAACCATAAGAGGCAGCCATGAGTAGAAAGTGTTGGTGGCTTAATTTTTGCTTAGTCCTGCCTAACAAGGACAAGGGGCTAGCCATCTCCTGATCTCCATTGATGTTGTGCTGCCACTCTATTCATTATAGCTCTATTGGCTGGAGCGTGTAGCTGAAATCTTGAAACAATTTCTCCCTTATTGGAGATTTTAACACCTAACTTGGACTGAGAACCCAACTCTGGCACACTAACCCCATATATACTGTCAAGCATCCTTGGATATAGTATACCTTGTTGATATCAATTTTTATCTTAGATGGTACTTTTCCAAGGCAACAGATGAACGTGTGTGAGTCTGTGTTAATGGTGTTCTAGTGGTCTGGATGGGGTTCTAGTGGTCTGGATGGGGTTCTAGTGGTGTGGGTGGTGTAATACGGTTAAGAGTGTTTGACCTGAGGCTATCGCTCAAATTGCAATATGAACGAATGAACGATACTGCTTGACTTATGTTTTTTGTGTAATCAAATGCATTTATACAAGTATACTGGTATTTATTTCTATATTTATCTGTTGTAGAGTCGTCCATTTGGTGTAGCCCTTCTGTTTGCTGGCGTCGATGAAAATGGACCACAGCTGTAAGATGATTTCTCATGCGGGCAGTTTGTGCCAGAAATATGAACTGTATGGAAACAGATTGTGCAACCCATTTTCAATGTTTAGTCTGTTACTCTAATTGTTATTGTTGTGTTTCGGCCAGTGTTTTATAAAACCTATATGAATGGGAGTAGTTTATTTAAAGTATCTGACCAGTGTGGCTCTGTTGAGCCGCTTGCCCAGACAGAAAATGCTGCATACAAATAGACCATTTACACAATGCTGACATTTGTTTTCTATCCAGTTTCCACATGGACCCATCAGGTACATTCATCCAGTATGATGCCAAGGCCATTGGTTCCGGATCAGAGGGTGCCCAGCAGTCTCTACAAGAGACCTACCATAAGGTCAGTACACCATGAGAACTGCATCCCTTCTCTTGACTTTTAATTTGGCAGTTTGCACAATTTTTATGAATTTTTGGTCTTGCCTCAGTTTACACTAGGAAGTAGTAACTAGTAAGCATTAATATTAACAGTATTTATGCTTTTAGATAGGACGATTGTCGTTTTGTAAATAAAATAACTCGATCTTTTTCAAAACAGAAAATCTGAAAACCAATTTTTATTAAAACTTGGACCCATTTTTGTTCTGAGTCCGAGTTTATGCCGAGTACTTTAAAACTTGGCCAAGTTCAGAGTTGTGTTTCGATTCATCCATAATTAAAATGCAGCCTTGTTATGATGCTTATGGCTGTTGTAGCAGCTTTATAATAATATTCAAGTGACATTTTCTTTACCAGTTCAAACTATTTGGATCGTTATTTTGAAGCTTTATGGTGTTTGAATTCTCAAGTGTGATGAATTGCTTTCAGTTCAAGCGTTTAAGAATTCATTAAGTTTCCAACATATTTGTGCAAAAGTCAAAAAATTCAATAATTTAAATTTTATGACTGATTTTGTTATCCTAACTTCCTCAGAGCACAGTCCTTGTGTGAAATCTCCTGAAACCAGCGTCTTGAGTTATATTGTGTGTGTTTGACGTGACAGAGCATGGTGCTGGCAGATGCGTGTGTCGAAGCCCTAAGAATACTAAAGCAAGTGATGGAAGAAAAACTCAACTCCACCAATATTGAGGTACGTTAACATATTGCAGTTTGGTTCCTTGAAGTTTTACATAATTATATATATTATTGCTTATATTTTAGAGGACACTTTTAAGTGTGGTGCTGTTGTTTTAAAGAACTTTAGGGTCAGTCTCTTGTTGATGGTTTTGTAAGTATTTTCTGACAAACATTTAAATGGTTTATCAATCTGTTAATACACTGAAGAACCTTGTGAGTTGTCTGATGTAGTTACACAAACTTTGGATTGGATGCTTTACAGCTCACTCCCAAAGCCAAGATTTCACAAAGCACGAATTGTGTAAAATTGTAAGAAAAATTAGCATTAATTTGAAACGTGGTAGTGATGAAGTTTCTTTCTTGCAATTGAACTGCAAGGTAAAAGTGAAATAGAAAACGGCCTAGCTAAACACCAGGTTTGTCTATGTGCAAGCCAACATGTACAAATACAGTTTGTTTGATTTTTAGATGGCAACTGTAACGCCCAAGGACATGTTCCACATGTTCACAAAAGAAGAACTGGAGAACGTAATTGCTAAGTTGTAGGACCAAAGAACAAGCAACATCTCTAGTTTTGGCAACTTTCGTCTATGAACGGCATCTGCCTTGATTTAGGGACAATTAATTAACTGACTAGTACGAGACAACATCTCGCAATGTACACATTTCAACGCAACATTAGTTACTGTCAAAGCCAGGTTTCATTTGTTGATCGACTAGAACTGGTCTGATACATTTCGTTTTATTCAAGTTTTATCATATGAATGTAAAATGCAGTGTCTTAGAAGTAGTGTTTTGTTTCATTATTATCTGAAAAAAGTAGTTAGGGATATCCCACCCTTGTATGTGAGGCACCCTTGTAGCGGTATGGCCGCATTACGGCGCCATATAAATCGTCTTTATTATTATCATTACCATGTTGTTGACTGGTGTATATATTTTTTCCCCTATCTCTACAGTTTCAGCAGTCTGGCAGGGGTCTTTCGAGTTATTATTAATACAGTAGTTTTATGTAGTGCCCCCTAAAAGTCATCAACTCAGGAGTGCTCCCAGCCCAACAGGGCAGACTTGAGACCAGAGAGGAACGCATCCAGGGTCGTGCCGAGCTATAATTGCGCCCAGTGCCTAACTAATTGTGCCCTGTGCATAGCATCAATTTGGCGCCCACACATTTAGAAAATAGTGCATTTTATGCAATAATAAGTTATTCCATCCTTAAATTTCCCTTTCCACATTTGTGCCCAGGGCCTAAGCCCCCTTCGGTATGGCCCTGACCAGATCAGTGACCTATTGGTGTTAGGGACGTCTCCTCTGGAAGCCCATTCCCTGTAACCAGAGAAACTGGCACTGTTTGATAGCAGTCTCACACTGGGCACAAGGAATTCAACCAAGTGTAATAATGAGCAACAATGCAGATGATTTTGTGAGCCATCATTTTTTCAGAATTTGATGGGCTCAGTAAACATGGTCATTTCCGGGCAGAACTCAAGACAAACGCAAACAGAATTTAGAAAATAGTTGCAGTATAATCTCTGAACGTTTGTCTCTCACGTCTGTTCACAAGTACCCAGGTGTAATAGAACAATTTTTACTGCACATATTCCACAAATGAATTAAAAGGCAAAATTTGATTAAATAAATGGATTATGGCTTATTTTTCTACATACAAATGGAAGTAGTGTAAATTTCCTTATGAAAGCACATAATGTATCATTTAACAAGTAAGATTAGACAACAGAATGAAGGATACTAGACAGGTCTTTAATAAAGAACGGACACACGTTAAACTAAGCCTTTGACTGAAGAGGTAGACTGTCCCAAGTATAAACTTGAATGCTAGTTTGACACCCTGAATTTAAAGAACATGGTCAGCTGTGCTTGGAAATGTGAAACGAGCACAAAATACCATTAAAACCTTAAACTAATATCATGATTAGATGTAAAAAAGTTCACGAACTCCATTCCAACTCAACCAAGTCGCTGCCTGGACAAGTGATATCACTTGAAAGTTGAATTTACTCCTCAATGAAATGACTGACTAGGTAATCGGTTGGCGTGTCAGAAGCCTTCCCAGTTTGGTGCAAGCTCGTGTCATATTAACGAACCACCTAACCATGTGCAGCACAAGCTTTCATTAAAAACTTAAAATCATGATTAGATGCCAAAATGGTTCACAACTTCAGTGCCACTACAAAAGAGTCTCTCTGAAACATATGACTTGAGTTACAGTTCTTCTCTGTCTGTTGAGAGTGGAACTTGCTCCTCAACGGAATGAACAACTAAGTAATCAGGCAGCGTATCTGCCGCACATCGGAAGCCGAGGTTAGCCGCAGAACTGTCGGGAGTGTTCTGACTTCGAGCTCCACACCGATATCGGTAACAGACAGCCTGTCAATGATCAGGCATTTGATTAAAAAAACCAAGACAAGGAAATGATAAAGCGAACCTTTATTCTGAAATTTGATAGCGCCGTTCTTCCTACATTTTTTTGCTCAGAAGTGCACACGCCTTGACGGCACAATTGCAGTTGTACCACAGAGCAATTGTGCGTGAAGCACTGGCTATAAGTCCCTACACACTGCCTGACGCCTCGGACAAGGGTCGAACACGCGCACACCGAGTGTTACGGGCCAACCGCTCGAACAAATCAGCCTCCGTGCCACACAATGTTCGAAGGTTATAAGTTATTTCTAACTGAGTGATTCATAACAGGACTGTAAAAGTATAATCAATTAAGTGGATGAGCCAACAGTATAGTCTAGTTTGACATGCTAAAGACCTTTAATTTGTTATGTAAAATTTTTTAGTAACTGACAGTGAACACAATTGCATGGAACATAAAACAAAAACCATGACTCACTTACTTTTGTACACATATATGAGCCACCTTTTTTAACTTTATCTGTGCCCGATGATGGTCCTTTCTGTAGAAGATATTAAGAAATGCAGAAGTTACATAGTATTGATAAAATACAGCATTTATAATTCAAATTTATGCTTCTTTCTCCATGCCTCACGAGTTGGCAAATAAAGACACTTTGGTCTAACAGTGACAATACTGTAAAGCAGTGTTTCTCAAACTCAGTTCCGCAGAACCTTAGGGTTCTGTCAGGTGAAGACAAGGGATCTGCAGGAAACTTTCAGTGTGAACACATTTCTATTCTAATTTTCTATGTTGTCAATTTTTGCATAGCGAATTCGTATGTCATTGCCATCGATATTTGTGTTATTATCAGTGAAATCTAGGCCTAAATCTATAACGGTCTGCATTCTCAAGCATTTGCACATACAGCAGAGTATGCTAAGTTTTGGGTGGGGGTTCCACCCCAAAAATTTAAGATCAAAAGGGTTCCACGGCCAAAAAAGATTGGAAACTCTGCTGTAAAATATGACAAGAGTTGATAAAATTGTGCTAGATAGGAAAAGTGCTAGAACAAAAAAGAAAAATGAGCAATCCCCATATCATACCATATGGCCAGAAGCATTACCAACCTCCACATTCTTAAACCAGCCTCAACATTAGACCTTCTCACTAGCAGTGTGCAGTCGATGTACTCATTCTTAAGCTAAACTAGCTATACGATGTTTTTTAACAGAGCTGATAAGATACAATGGCCTAACTAACCGGATTTATAAGCGGCTCCCTGCTGTGCCGTACTTTCCACCAATCGCTCACCCACTCCCAAACATTGCCAACAATGTTTTTCAGTCCATGTTTTGTCTGCACAGGAAAACTAGTAACCTGGAACAGCACAGATATATGTTCCTTACAACGTGTATTTATACAGCATATAATGTATGCATCATGTCAAAAAAGTTTGAAAGCACAAACCGGGTACCCGTCGAGCCGCGTGGTCCGGTAGCCGACCGTGCGGATATTTTGTCAGGAAATGTAGGGAAATGCTCATGTTTACGAAATGTCTGGCACCAGAGAATCAGTTTCATTGCCCAGGCAGTCAGTCAATATGTCCAGCGGAATATTTCTGGCATATGTTCAGGTAAATTCATGCATTTTTACAGAATTTCGGGTACCCGAAAACCGATTTCATGACCCGGGTAGTCAGCCTCAGTCGGGTACCTGTTGACAGACTTAATTATGACACTTGAACAAGTTCATAAAAGTGGGTGCAGGGAAACTGAATATTGTTTGTAAATTTCTCTCAAATCAAATGTACAAATCTCGAATTGAATCATTGGGTAACAGTTTAATTTTCCCATAGTGAGTATTTGATAGGCATTCCAGAGCAAGCTTAGGATAATATGATACGTTGATAATAATCAGTAGAACTTTATTTTACAGCTACTAGCAGACTGGGCAACATGGCAAAATCTTTTCCAAAATTGCATTTCTAACTCATGCCCGCTAGATGTCAGTTCGTTGGGCATTTACATGCTGCATTTTGGCACCAACAGTTAAGTTCCACGCTCAAGCACAGTAAGCTATTAAACGCTTGGAACTGAATATTACATTTTATCATGACTAGAAACTGCTTTAAATCATCACATCATCTTCAAATCTAATACTGCCATCAAATTCATTTGGAATTGAATATCAAAGGTTTGCAGTTCCCAAAACTGAACCTCACTGAAGTTCAGCTTCAGAACATCACTCTGACATCAAAAACCATACAGTCAGTACTGCATGTTCTAGACAAAGGCAGTGTCAAGGTACCAAATTAGTAGCACAGTAAGCCTTGAAAAATCAATAGTGAAGCCTCGTCTTGGCCTGAATGCTCTGTTGGAATGCTGATAGACAGTCTGTAAAAGCCGTTAAGAAAGGCATTGCCAAATGAAGTGGTGGAAAGGGTACAAAGAGGTCAATTTATGCATACTTTCTTTGAGGGTGACGCCCCATTCACGTGATTCACCTGCAAGTAGTCTTCTCATGAAATGCTTCATAAATGTCATAATTAAATAAATATGCACCATTTAAAACGATTTTACTAACAGGACAAGTCCTTTCACATCCATCGTCTGCTGTATTTTGAATGGGGAAATCTCCCTGCCAGATGTTCATCCTGTGTTCGTCGTGAGGTCTTTCTTTATTACCCCAAGGATATGGCCTAAAATTTACGAAGATAACACCAACGAAGATAATTTATGAAACTCCACTAAACCCAAAAGTAGGACAATTAAATGTTTATACAAGATCACCCGTTAACCTACCAGCGGATATTCTTGCCACCAGTGACCAGAGGATGGGGCCCTACACAGAAGGCTGCACATAGGCTTTGCATGCAGATTCCCACAACCCCATCAAAGAAGCAAAAGATTATTTTAGTCTGACTACTGTGGCAGCTTAATAATAATCTGCCTCTCTCTTTAGCCAATGAATTCAAGCAGATTTCAGAGGACTTACCAATCAGTAATCCATATAAAATGATGACTTTTTCCTTAAAGCAAATTTCATCTACTGGTATATTATATTCTAAATCTCAGATAAATATTTCCAACCATTAAATATTCCAATTTGCCCGATAAAGATTACATAAGCAGCTCCGACCTAGGAAATCATGTACCTATGCCCCTCACCCATGGTCTTATGACAGATCATAACAATATGTGGAAAATAATTACAAGCAGATTCCTACTGACTTTGTATTTTTACACCAGAGTGTGATTTTTCTTCAACTGGTTTTATAAAGAATATAATTACTTATCTAAACTGTAATAACATGTTCACACAGCACAGAGTAGCAGATGCAGTGTCAACACACACCTTTCCTGTTTATCAGACCTACAAGCCATTTCCCATTCTGCCTCAGTGGGAAGGCGCTTCTTGGCCCAGCCACAGTAAGCAACAGCATCATTCCACGACACATGAACTACAGGATGATCCATTCTAAAAGAACAATAAAAACAGTCTAACTGACTTGGTGACAAATTAATAACATATTAAAGTAATGATATTGTATTTAAACATTTCTAGAGCGCTTCCACTAGGGTGAACTGTTCAGAAGCGGTGCCAGTCCCCGTGAGAAGAAGCACGTTTCGAGTAAAGCAAAAGAGGATGAGAGACTGCCAGATAGAATTTTAGAGCAAACAGATGGAGAAGTAATGAATGTCAGGCAAGCAATTAACAATTTCTAAGAGTATCTCATTGTTTGAATTAAGAATTTCATCAGAAGCATGAAGATTCAAAACTAGGTAATTATGTACTGTAATTCAACACAATTTCTTTCATTTGATTAGAAAACAACATTCCAGAAGTAAACACAGCCCTTCATAATAATTATGACTGACCAATAAGCAATTTTTAACCACAGCTCAACTAAGAAGATATTTTAACAATATTGGCAAAATTCATACATGCATGTTAAATAGTTCCTAATTTCCACCCAGCCAGTCACATTCATCCTACAGCTAGTTCAAAACAGCTACTCACTGCAAACTATAGGCCAGGTGTGAATCCAAATAATACAGCCATCATGGTAGTAGCACAAAAACAATTGAGACTAGTGCAGCAGTTTTCAACCCTTTTAGTCCTGAGACTCCTGCTAATATTTTCAAAGTTGTGGCCACCCGCAACTATAAAATTACAATGCCAGGAAGGGCAAACATCTAGCATCTACAAGTTATGCTTATGCAATAATTGCTTATTTTTAAAATGAGATTCACCAGTAATTACTGACATGTCGTCAACTGTCGTGTCTGGTCCATAAGGATGACGCCAGTCAGTGTTGTTCACTGGTAACCACCAGGGGGCAGCAGCAACCTCAAACACAAACAACATCTGAAGTGCTCACATTCAGAACCACTGTGTCACAATCTAGAGCCTCTATTTTCTGTAAACAAACTCTGAGCAAAGAATATTTAAGATTCATCGACTAGAAGACTGCCAAAGTAAAATCTACATCTTATAAAATGACCATTAACAGTTTCAACCTATGTTCAACTTGACATTAGAACTAAAGTCATTAAAACTAAAGTCATTAATACTTCAGTGAAGAGCTGCATTGGCTTCCAGTCACTTTAATGATCATTAACAGTTTAAAATTCACTCAAATAGCAATAGTTTAAGATAAGTAATAATAAGTTAAGAACTAAAAGGTCATATTTTTAATACTGCAAGTCTGCAACTAAATCAACAACAATAATCTTCGGACTGGTTTGCCCGACATGACACTATATCTAGTGTTTTCGTTAATAGCCTTTAAGTTCAGTCGTTTATGAAGAACTACTTACAGCTTGTACAATTTTGCTTCTCACTTCTTCACTTAGGAATGCCTCTAAGACAAAAGAATTACCAAACTTTTCTGCCTGTTGTAAACAAATAAAATGCAATAAACAGTAAACCCTGTTCATATAACTTTTTTATTCTAAACAAAATAAACAACAGTAATCTACAGATCATTATTAATATTATTATTATTATTACAGCAGTTTTACATAGAGCCCCTTCAAGGTCTTCTACTCAGAAGCGTTCCCAGCCCAACCACGGTCAAACAGGACCGTCAGGACATTACCAGAGATATTTAAAGAATCATGCATGTCTCAAGTAGGAATATTCAATCATAAATAAATAAATACTTAATATAGCACCACTTTAAGATATCTACTCAGAGAGGAGAGCCTATGCTATAATTTCTTTGGTCTCAAGGACAAGTACACGTACCAAGTAAAACACATCTGATCGTTCCTTTCACACATAGAAGTAATTTAGTTCACATGACCTTTGGCTATCTCATCAACACCAGAAAAGAGAAGCTTACTTACTCCAAGCATAACAACCAAAAGTAGGTTAGGTAAGATCTTCTCAATCACAAGCCATAGATCTGTGAATCTGTCAGAGCCTATAGCAGAGTTGATTTGAAAAACAGTCCCATTATTGGACTACCATTGTGGGTGTGGCACAGTAGCCTATTGGTGCCTGGGCAAATTATCTGTGTACATCTGTGTCATTATGCAGTATGTGCATATATAAGGTCATTTATATAGTGCCTAACAAGAACCTCACAAAGGCGCATATCTGCATAATTTGATACCGAAATAAGCTTGGAATTGAACGGCAAGGCCTGCAATGTGCTAGCCCTTGTCCACTGTCCAGGACCATAGGATTAGTCAATGGTCGATAAAAAGGAAATGAGTGCCTTCACTATGTCCCACTTATGAGATAAGGGTCATTTTTTTGTATTCTGTGGAAAGAACACACAATTATTAAATTGTCATTTAGTGAAAATAAGTTCTCTACACTGACCTCCGTTACATAACCGGTGGCATCAACAAATATTTTGAATTCTGCGTTGCTGACTTCGTGCACATCCATCCAGAATGTGTCGACCGCCACTTCTCGAGCTGGCCCCTCTCCGTCGGCCGCTATAAACGGCTTGTCCGTGCCCATGGTAAAAGTCGATCCCTCTATTAAGGTCATTCGATTCGTTCGCTCTTGACCACGTCCATCTGGAACTGGACCAGACTTCCACTCAACTTTCGCCGAAAAGTCATCGACAGAGTTTAGGTCACTTGCTGCGGAAGTTTCAGCACCTACACGACTATGCGGGCATCCACATCCTTGTTCGCCGGCTTTCAAGTCATCATCAGACGCTCCAGATTTAAATGATAAAATGATAGAAACTAAAACAAGCACAGTAACTTTTGAAAACGACATCGCTGGATTGTATTCACATATAATTATAACACTTTATATTACTCTAATTTGGTGCTACTGAAGTCCCCATTAGTGACCGTGTTTGACATCCGTTCTAGTAAATATCAAGTGTACTGAAAATACTCCGAGCGGCTGAAAACATACTCGCCTTTGTTCCATAACCATTTGCGGTTAAGAAAACTCTAAACCTAAGGTAATTTAGTAGAGTAGTGTAATCTAATGTAATGTGAATCTTCGAAAATTTCTCGTCGCCCACAAAAGCCACGCAATGGAGACCAGCTTATTCACCGTCGTTATACTAAATCAAGACTGCAATAGCCAAGCCTATCGTTTCTCTCCTGTGCCAGGTCAATATCCGGAGGACAAGCTGTGTTGCTGAGCCTGCTGTGGAGACAGTCGCTTTTTTATTCGACTTCTGTCGTAGCTTGTCATAATTCGTTTATGCAATGCTTGCGTGAAATCATACTGCGGCGGTGTCAACTTGAATTAAATTAAACAAAGATCATCAGTGTTATTATCCATTACTTTGCCCAACAAACGTTCTAGTAAAATGTTAAGTTTTTCCACGTCTGATAAAAGCCAACGAGCCTATCTTGAGACAGAAAACTCATACATCATTACGAGTCACAGCTGTCGATTGGCGGTCAAGCTACTGCTCTGCGCTTGGCCTTGAGTGTCGCTTTAGAAGTTTTGATTTTACGCAATAAAATAATTGACTGCTACCATAAAATTCTCATGTCGCTAAATATCCAAAGAACGGACGTTAAAGCCAGAGTGCTGACTCTTGTTCAAATTTATACTCTACGGCTGTGCTTTTTGGCGCAAGGACTTTTTGGCGCTTAACTAGATTTCATATTAACTGTGAGAATACTGGTTTGTAATTTGCCAGAATAAACAATTTGATCAGAAATTGCATTTATCTCTAGCTTGAAAATGTCCAGGGTCTCTATGAAGTCTGTGTTAGAACAAAAGGGTAACCTGACGTGGGATGATTTAGAAAACCTGGGTGAGCAGAGTTGACTTTTCTATATGCCAAAAGTAGTTAGGCGTTCACTTGTTTACTTTTGTACCTATCTCCTTCGGATTTTCATAGGAATTTATAGGTTACTAGTATTTGCAATTGTCACGGCGAAATGTAATATAGTTGGGTGTAACTCGAGAATGCTTGTGTGCTATGATTGGTTCCCCAAAATGACACTGATTATTATTTTTATGGATAAATCTAATGTGGCCGCAATGCAAAAGGAATTTGTACTTCTGCGGCCCAACACGTAAAAAATTTATGGGTGATGAACTTTGCACATGCGCAACCTTCGGGGCATCTTGATAGTTGTTTTGGGTCAGATGAGCACTAGAGCCGTGAAGGGAAACCAGCTATTTGCCAACTATAAGAAAAATAAGTATGCTAGCTCATTTTATATGATTCGGTTATGTGTCTGTTTGTCAAGCCAGGTGACATATGTAAATAAGTCAATCTTTAAAATGATTGTCATGCTGTTTGAATTTTTACCACAGATGGTGTAAATGGATTGGCACAGTTATGCTGCAACCAGAAAAAGAAGTTTATAGTAAGGGTTTGACTGTTTCTATTTGTAGTGTTTAGTTTAAAATTTGTTTAGCGGTTTTCGGTAGATAGGTGCAGTTTGAAGATAGGGAGTTTATAGCAAATGTGATGTAGACAATGGTGATAATTATACAAACCTATTAGCATGTGTGCAGTATATCCATCTGAATCCACATCAATATTTTCCCAATTCATCAGTTTTTGGTTTCCTGAAATAAAAAGAATGGCAATCTTAGGTTTTAGCATAATTAACTAATGTCATGTTAATCCGCGCTTCGGTTTTAGCTTATTTAATTATTTCATACTTGAGAGATAGCTTTTAAAACGCGACCAAATTGTTGGTGAAAAGAATGGCATTCGAGTGGAAGCTGGATTCATGAAAACAATCATGCTTGAATGGAAGCTGGATTCATGAAAGAATCATGCTTAAGCTAGAATCTGGTTTGGTGTTCAATTGGAAACTGTTCATTGTTAACGTTTGGAATTAATTATGCTAAAACCTAAAATTACCAAAAGAATTGCATGTTCTCTTATTTTGCCCATTATGTGTCGCCCTCCTCCTTTCTCCAGGTTTTGGACTAGCACTGTCAAAGTCCAAACAATGCATATACCCAATACATACATAGTATTTATACCGAATTTGATGAGCGGCGGGGAAAGGAGGCACGGCTATGAGAAGGAAGAAGTGGAGGAGAGGGACATTATAAAATAAGACATGCATGTAGAAAGAGCGGCAGGATCAAAAGATAAGAGCTAGTTATCTTTTACAGTTCATTCTTGCCACATGGCCAAGCCATGTCAGTCTTCTTTTCCTGGATCCTGTCTACCATTTTTTTCTCTGTATTCTATTGAATTACATTTTTGATTTATATAGCGCCTCTAACAAAATACCTATTAAGAGGTGCACTCTGCAATTAAAATCCATATCTTTTATATATTGCTGTTATTTACCTGTAAACAGAATATATATGATGCACAATAGAAACTCATGATTGATTTTAAGGCGCTGTTTTGACGTTTGTTAATGGTAATTACCAGACTTGGATTACTGTTTATTTTGTTATTGCCTTTTGGAAACTGTTTATGCAGTGAAGAATGTCTGTTTGCACAGGTCTCAGTGGAGGGAAACATTGGCTGCGGAAAGTCAACGCTTCTCAGCTACTTCAAAAACTTCTCAGACTTGGTTGAGGTGAGCTATTGCAAGAACTGTGAATCTAGATCTCTTGCATTTTTGAGCCAATTATCTTGAGATTTTATAGTTTGGTTATTTCTTAATGTTTGTGATGGTTAAATCATCTGCAAGCCACCAAAACAAAGGAAATTACATTTTTCCTTTTGGTGCCGATTATTGTTGCAATACCAACTTTTTTTTAAAATATTGGCCAGATTAAACTTGTGTATGTCAGTTCTTGCATTCACATAATCATCTGTTCCATATTAGATTTTAATACCTCTGCTCAGTTGAGATCTCATACACAGTTTCTTGACTTGTTTGTTTTGTGATATCGGAATACTTGTTGAAATGCATGAAATTATATATCGCCCTTCCAGCAACATCTTTTGCTCAGAAGTGCACACGCCTCGACGGCACAATTGCAGTTGTACTGCAGAGCAATTGTACGCGAAGGACTTGCTCCAGGTCCCTACACAATGGCCTACGCCTGTTGAACCCGCTCACTCTGCACACAATGAGTGTTACGAGGTGACTGCTCTTACCGATCAGCCACCATGCCATTCTTGTCTAGTTTGATGTTTGCAATAGCTCAAAAGTCATGAAAGTCGATCTCTGCTGAAAATGATTCCTGAACTATTAAGCTTTGCCAGTGATGTTCTTATTTTGAGTGGAATTCTGTTCCAGAAAGCAGTCACAGTACAATGTGTTTGACGATCAGGGTGGTATAATGATAGCTTTGAACTGCTTTCTTTCTGAATATTTTGTGTACAAATGTACTAGTTTATTTTTCTTTTGTAGCCTGTTAAAGAGCCTGTGGAGATGTGGACTAACATCAGGGGTCATAATGGATTGGTAAATTTTTGTGTTTTCTCAACAATTTAAAATTTTATTCACTGCTTAATTTTCATGGCTTTTTTTATATCAGTTTTAAAGAATGAGGTGCTGTATTACTTTGCTAAACCCAATCTAAATTTTATGTTAATAACTGGACTATTACTAATGCTCCCATAAAGTTAAATTGTGCTCTAGAAATATGCTCAGAGAAGTTTTCGTTTGTTAAAATGCATTTCGTGAAGTTTGTCAATCTTAACACAGTGTTCACACGTCAATTGACTTTTAGCCGTGCTGCAGTCGGGAGCGCTCCTGAGTAGTAGCCTGTAAGGGGCGCTATATTAATTAATTAATTAATCTATTTTGCAAATGGCCTTGAAAGACCTGAATTCTGTTGGTATGTCGTTTTTGTGCACCCTAACCATTTTATAACCATTTTTTCACATAACTTGTGTGACATTGAAACTGCACTGAATGTCGGGTCCACATACCCGACTGGTGACTGCATTATAAAAAAAGTTATATTTTAATGGTTGTAACAGTTTGTTTGATGGAAACTCTTGTTTCCTGTGTAGCAACTGTTGTACGATGATCCAGAACGATGGTCATTTGCTTTCAACAAATACTGTATGCTGACGAGACTTCAGACTCATCTAATTGAAAGCGTAAGGGTGTTGATTGGTTGGATTTTGAATTTGATTACTGGAGAGTAATCACATATGGTTCACTTGTTGCTAGCATAGTATGAGCTGCAAGAAGACCAATGGCTCAGAAAATTGTGAACTTTTAGTGTAGTATTTTCAGTTTAATAATACTGTGATAACAAAGGTCATTGGCATTACCTTCCTCCTTTGTACAGTCTTAGGACTGGTACTTGAGCACGGACTTGCAATGGCAAAGCTTGCTGCTTACTTCATAAAGCAAAGCAAATTTTTAAGAGTGACTAATTGGAAAGGTGACATGCCAATATTGCTTAAATTATGGATAAATTTAATTATTAAATATTGATTTCTGCTGTTTGTGCATGATGAAGATTAATGTAGGACTGAGTTCTTGTGTTAAACTGACTTAATGTGTGAATCGGAATTTGGGTTATAAGGTAAAAGCAATTTGAATTTTCAGTTTATTGAATTTGAATATTTTAATGTTGCTTACAGTCTTTAGAGCAGCATATTGAATATAACTACTTTGTGCTGTTCATTAATTATATTTTTATGTATTGCACATTACTTTTACGACTTTATTACTTTTACGACTTTATCATTTTTATGACTTTCTAGCCAGTGCCAGTGAAGATGATCGAGAGATCATTGTTCAGCACTCGTCATGTGTTCGTTGAAAGTGCATTCCGAAGGTTAGTTGCTACCGGTAATTAAAAATACAAAGTTGTAGTTATATTATCAATCTGAGGGTAAAATGTTGACGTTGTTATCAGGGTAATAATTATTATTTTCCTGATAGTTGTTTTATAAAATGGTCAAGTTCATTTGTGATACCTTACCGTTGTCCATCCTCGTGGTGTCGGCACATTGGGCGACACAGCTCTTCCACACTCGTTTGTCCTTGGCAGCCTCACTGGCCTCTCCCCGAGTCATTCCTTCGTCGCTGAGATCCTTTGAGGTCGTGTCCTTCCAATTCTTTCTTGGTCTTCCCCATTTTTGTCTCCATCGACTTGTGGTCCAGTTTTGTGATATGAGATTCCAAATATATGCTGGGGGGAATTCCTGAGTTTTCATCCTTGAAGGCCCAGATAAATTTGCTGTAATAACAATCATCTGTTTCGCCGGTGACTGTATTCATATAGGCAATTTTTTAGCTTTATGTAATTTGCATTTCTACCTAGCAAATTACTTTGCTGGGGTAAAATCTGCCTTAGATACCCAACTGGAATTATTCCTTGAACATTTTAACGATAAGCTGCTTGGGTTTTCTTAGTGTTAAACAGTTGAATCAGATCAGACAAAGGAATAAAACTCGACGAATTATTCATTGTTTGTTTGAGCATTCTGTGCGTTATGTAATTATGTGTTTGGGTCAATTGTATGAGTAATTATTCTTTTTGAATGCTGCGTTTGCACGTTAATGATGAGGTTCATTCATTTCCCAGTCACTTCTAATATACTCTTTCGTCATGTAGGTTTTAAACTCGTGGTGTGGGACATTTAAGATTATTTGGATGTTTATATTGATACAATACAATGCATATGCATTTTTATATTGCCCTTCTTACAAAGTTCATAATAGTGCAGATGCTAGTTTTTTGCAGAGCAGCTGTGAGCACAGGACTTGCTCAAGGTTCCTGCACACTGAACACCTCGAACGAGGATCGAACCTGCATTCCCCGCAATACTGGCCGACCGCTCTAACCAGCATGCCGCAAGTAATGGCAACAATTTATATGGTGCCCTAACACAGCTTGTTCCAAGGATGTCAGTATATATGTCTTACAATCAGAAAAGTTTTCTTTGTGGTTAATTTTCAGTGGTATTCTAAGCGATGTCGAATACACAATTCTCTTGGAGTGGTTCGACTTCATCACAAAGACCCAAGACGTAAAAGTTGATTTGTTTGGTGAGTAGCTGTAAATCGAGGTGTTAGTCTTTCAGGTAGAAAGTTGCGAGATTATTTGTTCCCATGCAGCAGCCGGACTGGGAATTGACACTGAAAAGTCAGTCTCTGATTAATTTTTTTGGTTTAAAGATGCTGTAGATTCGAGGTTGTTGTGGGAAATGTGAGAATGGCAAATATATTCTTGCCTTGAGCTTTTTAACAGTGCAATGGTTTAGTGCAGGAGAAAAAGGAAGGTGTGAGGCAGCTGTGGATATGAATTGTTACCAACTTTATTGTTTGTGGTCTTGACTTGTGAGGGCAGGGCAAGTGTCCAGTCGTCCTCGCCATCTCATATGCCACAGACAGTATGCAGTCTGCGTATTTATTTCAGATGAGTTGACTAGGGCAGAGGTTCTTAACAGGTGTGGCTCAACAAACCAGTGTGTCGTAAGCATGGTGTGTCGTTGGTGCGTCACGAAAAACTGGTGTATCACAGCATACGACAAAGAATCAGAATTAAATAAGTTAAATTAAGAATCTCAAAATCATTAGAAAGTATAAAGAACTCATTATGAACAATTTCATTCACTAAAATGTGTAACTTTAGGTGTGATGCAGGCCATAAAAGGTTAAGAACCTCTGGACTAGGGGATGAGATATGAGTGCAGCAGAAATCTCGAAACAAATTTCCGGTCTGGTGGGGGTTAGAACCCAACGTCTTTGTTGACAGAACAACATGCTGACCACTTGGCCCTCATGTATCCCTTGCATTGAGATCCTGAAAACTTTTTAGGGTGCAGTGTGAACTTTTAGTTCCATGTTTTCATTTCAGTCTACTTGAGGGCCTCGCCTGAGGTCTGCTACGAACGGATAAAGAAGAGAGATCGAAAGGAAGAAGCAGGAGTCCCGTTTGTAAGTGTCTTCATAATATTCTTACTTTTTAGGCACAAAATGTGAAGCTGAAACTTAACTTAATTCATGTGTTATTGTATGAAAAAGTCAGAGTACTTGGTGGACTATTGTTATCATTTACGCCAGTGAGTTTTTCTTATCAATGCCTGTGATTATTTTCGGTTTCTTGTAAATTAGCATTAAGTTTCTGTTTAAAATGACAGTTTTGGTTAAGTTGAATGCTGTTTTTGTTGCAGGAATTCATCAAAGAGCTCTACGATTTACATGAAAACTGGCTAATGACTCCAAACTCTGATAAACTTCCTGGCCCCGTACTGGTATGTGTGGCGGTCTTCTCAGTAGTCAGTTTTCTATTCAGTACTTGAGTGAATTTATTTTCAAATCTAATAAATTCAGTTCATCAAAAGGACTTAAGCAAGTAATGCTTGGCTATTGTGATTGGTTTTTTATTTTATTACTTCCGGGTTGAGATGAGCGTCATGCCCGAGCGAGTTCACAAATACGTGCGGATTGGGCTGAGTTTATTCATGGCAGGGCCAGGAAATTTAGGCCCACGTTATTGGGAAAAATGTTTGTCTTTCCTTGTGACAAAGATGCAGCTGCCATCTGTTATTATTAGATGTGGTCCATATGACATGAATTATCATTTTTAAATGTCTGATACTTATGTGTACTTTACCGGCATTTCGATGTTGTGTGAGTAGCATTAATGAGGTCACTGTTTTTTGTGGCTGTTCATGCATGAATTGTCAGCAACTTGGCTGTTATGCAACCTGGATTTATGGCAGGCTGGCCATAGTGACAATATTTACGAAATGAGCTGGGTTAGGCTCGGCTTGGGCCATTACCCCCCAACCCATGCTCATCTCTACTTTTGAGCTATTTCTGCAGATAATTTTAAACCGTCTTAATGATCATCTAGCGTCATTTCCTTCAAAAGACTTTATTCAAAGAATGTATTTAAAATCTTGAGCGCAATAGTAACTGAGTTATTTCTCCATTATGTAAGTTGCTGCAGAATATTGGTCTGAACTAGTAAATGAAAAAATATGTTGTTCATTAATAGTTCAGCTATTTTCGACATGAATGCAGCTTGAATCTATTGATATTTATCAACTTCCGTCGTTTTTCGTTCAGGTTCTAGACGCTAGCCACGAAATTCCCAAAATGGAACAAATCTACGAAGACTACAAGTCACAAATTCTTTGCGGATGCTGACGTTGCTTTTAAGTTACCCACCGTGTACCTCTTTCATCTGTTTTCAGTTATTTATTATGGACATTGGATTGAGCATAAGACATTAGTGTCTTTATTTCATTTTTTTTATTTTTTTATCTTATGCAGTTGCATTTAAAAAGGTGGTACTCTTTGGATTGTAAATTTGCCTGAGATCAACTAACATTTGCTCTGGTGAATTTTGTGTAGGTCAATTGGTAATTGAAGATTTTTTAGCTGAAGTGCTAATTAGACAGTTATATGGCAGTATAGTCTAGCTGCTGTTGCTAGTTGCGTACTTTTAACATAGTTGGATGCAAATTGTTGACCACAGTATTGCACCAGGCTGTGTTTTTTTGCGTTCGTGTTACTGGCAAGAGTGGATGTTGAGGATCAGATATTAGATTGAGAAACTGAAATATCACTAAGTTATATTATTTTCTTATGCATATATACTGTGAATGCCATTTGTTTTTATAACTGTAAGTCGGTTAATTGCTGGTTGTATGGAAGGTTTTAATTTTTTAAATTACTATGGAAAGCATCTTCCTTTTAATTGGTCTGTAGTTTTTGATCGTTGATCAAATTTGGACTAAAAAATAAAAAGATTCTTATGGAGTTTGCTTAATTAAACTCTTGAACTACTCACTGTTGTGGTTTATATGAACCACTTGCTGAGCTAACCTGCCTGGGTTTACATGAACCGCTGGCTTTGGTTTACACGAACCACTGTTTTTTTACATGATCTACTAGCTTTGGTTTACATGAATGACTGGCTTTTGTTTACTTGAACCACTGGCTTTGGTTTACATGATCCACTGGTTTTGGTTCACACGAATGACTGGCTTTTGTTTACTTCAACCACTGGTTTTGGTTTACATGATCCACTGGTTTTGGTTCACACGAATGACTGGCTTTTGTTTACATGATCCACTGGTTTTGGTTTACATGATCCACTGGCTTTAGTGTATACGATCCACTAGCTTTGGTTGACATGAATTGCTGGCTTTGGTTTACTTGAACTGCTGACTTTGGTTTACTTGAACCGCTGCCTTTTGTTTATTTGAACCACTGGCTTTGGTTCACATGGACCACTGGCTTTGGTCTACATGATCTATGGTTTGATGCTTTCTCAGTTATGCCACTACATTGACTCTGGTATTAGTTGCACACATTCACTGTTATAATCACTAACTGCCCTCACCTTGAACATTTTAACTCTACTATGAAATAAGCAAGTACTAATGTTTAATAAAGCAAATGCTATCCTTTGGATATACTTAGATTTCGGAGCTTGTAACACCTCTAAAACTCCTGCACGAACAGACGCATGCATTGTGTGGCAAAGCAGTCATGAAATGGCATGTCCTATTTTGCCACCTGTACCATTTCATTCCATGTTTTACCATGCAATGGTTCGTCAATAATAGCCAGGTAGATTCATGTAGTGCTGACAAACCTGCTTCAAAACTTTTACAGCAATTAAAACTTCTGAAAAACTATGAAATCTTGCCTTGTAGAATTGCCCAATTTATTGTATAAAGGTAATATTATGGGCCTATACTACAGAACAATATGAAAAATATATTGCACCCATTTTCAAAGTTCCCTTTAGAATTGGCCAAGTCATTTCTTATCTACACGTTTTCCCCTAGGCAAAATAAAATGTACAGAATAATCATTTGTGCTGATGTGAAATGACATTCAAAAGATGATTAAAAATTGAGTAAATTATTTATTAAAAATATCCAATTGGATAACACTGACTTAATGCACTGGCGTTAGTAAGCCCATCATGATACACAAGTCGCAATTCGCAAGTAGTAGACCGTGTTGTGGCCTTTTCGTAATCACACTCGTAATCTCGAAAGCCAAGTGCAGGGCACTAGCTTATTCACGAGCATTATCGTAGCTACGCCACCAAGTCCATGTCACATACCGCAGATTGTTCGTTTCGACAAAATATCCGATAACAACTAATGTAGTAAATAATTTTAGATACTTATACATACAGGCAATATATATATATATATACGATATCTTAGGAAAACTAGCGAATTAAAAAAATTTAATTTCCACTAAGCCACTGTAGCATTTGATATAGGCCTAAGCTTACGTACAGTAAGTGGACATGGTACATCATGAACATCCGACTAGAACAGCTTGCTGATAATGATCACTTTGGATACTTTATGTGAAGTAATGTAATGGAGCACTTATGTAGTGCCACTCAAATCACAGGCACTCTTGACTCAACACAGAGAGAGGTAAGCAGAAAAAAGTAGTCTTCAAGCGCTTCCGGAAGACAACAGTGGAGAGAGAGAAGCTCCTTCCGAAGAGGAAGGGGGGCGGGCTGTTGGGACCCACGCAGACCAAGCTCCTGGATTGGACCGTGGCAGAGCACATGAGGGGAACCACCTGAAGTCCGCGGGCAGAGGAACGAAGGGAAAACAGGCGAGGTAAATAGGAGTCAGAAGACTCCTAGCGCAGAGAGCCAGATATTAGGCGGGGGCAGATCCAAGGAGATAATTACGTATCAACGCAAGGATCTTGAAACGAAGAGAGTCGCTAGATGTTATAAGTGATAGCAGTTTTGGTATTAAAGTATTAGACTGTTGAGTCTTAATGTAGTAACAGCTGTAAGGTGATTTTTGAAATTTTGGTAGGCCTACGTGTTATTTAAATAACGGTGATTATTTGTTATTGCAATGACGGTAGGCCTAATTATTATGTAATAGCAATAACAGTGATTAGGTATTATTATAATAACGGTGATTGTTTTTTATTTTAATAATGGTGATTAGGTGTTATTGTAATAACGGCTGCGATACTTGAACAGGCGTTGTCTGTCTTCCAATTTGACGACCATCATATAGACGAAGAAAATTCCAATTATCTGCAAATACACAAGGAGATTAATTTACTAAACCCGAATGACTCATGCCCGATAAGATCAAATCGGCTGAGGAGCCTGAAGTAGTATGCCAACGAGTCTGCCCCTATAACCACTGTGTACAGAATTCGAATCCGGCTGCCACATAGAAGAGGTTGGGTCCCTTTAGCCCTGGGGTAGCCCATGGGCATTACTTATTAGTGAACTCCATTCTTCTTTGTCTCGGAAATTGAGGGGGGGCCTGTCTTAATTTCCCGCTGACAGTGTGCGATCCATGTACTCATTATTGTTTAATTGGCCAGAGGCGCAGATGGAGCAAAAATCTAGCGAAAAATTGGCGGAATAGATATTTTGAGATTACGATAAACTGAGATAGGCTCTTCAGCAGTTGCACGGCGGTGTTCAGACATTTTTTACATTTGTATTTCATTCAATCAATCAATTTTCGTCTGCAAATAGATCATGCTTGTAACATTAGACATACTATAGCCCTAAGTATAGGATTAATAATTAGGTATTGGCTTCGTCTATTCACAGGATATTACATTTTAATACATTACATGTGTCTTAAAATCAGACTAGAACGAGCCTTTTGAACCTGGTACCGCCCCTGGAAATACTTGCATGTAGAATGGAAAAGGCGAGAGAAGTGGCTCCAACAACGTCCAGATTGTACTCGATCCATCCCAGGAAAAGGACCCGACAGCCTCTCGGATAGATTCCCTTGTCGTGCAGCACATCGTATATCTTCTTCGACTGCAAAACGTTTTCATCAGGTGAACCGATATCGGAAAAGAATTTGGAACGTATGGAAATATAGTCCATTAATCTCATCCGTATCAAGCGTTGGCGACTTTGTTTTCTTAACTCCGGCATACGAGATTATCATTCCAGAGGATTTGTTGCAGAACAACTTCCATTGTGAACTTTGGTTGATTGATTGAAGATATTTTAATCATATTTATTGAATAAGATACAGCAGAAGGCAGCCTAACAGGAAGCCGTCCTTTAAATAGGAGACGAGAGGGTGGGAGCTATAGTTAGATGCATATTCTGATAGTTAGATAAGTTTGAGGGATAGATTGAGCAGAAGCAGAGAGGACTGATGCATCATCGTGCATGGGAAGATAGGTGAATGAGACGAATGAATTAATCGATGTGTGGTTACACAGGCCGAAGGGCTTGAAGTAATAGACTAAGAAGGAATAGATGGATCAAATGTATGAATGGATGGATGGATGGATTGATTGAGTGACTGATCGATAGATATATTGATCAGTGGATCGATGGATTGATCGATGAATGGACTGATCGATCAACTTACAATGATGTTGGCTCGAGCTCCCAATCCACAGCCCTGCATACAAAAAGACAACATCAAAATCATATATGCTCCGTACATTCAATAGAAAGATTAGGCTACTCCCGAAGTTAACTACTAGATAACTACTAATAATTACGCATTAACTTACCAAGAAATTAACACTTGCAGCAGTAATGTAATTTGTTGTTTGCAGTCCATTGATCTCATCAGTATGAAGTGTTAGCGACTTCATTTTCTTAACCCCGGCATATCAGGACAGTTGGTCAGCCCTCTTCTTCACCGTCCCATTTCACTGTCCAACCAACAGTGCGAGGAAGCGCAGATAGCGCAGAAATATCGAAAGATTTATTAGTAGTAGTTTCAGCTTAATTAAAGGCATTATGTGATAACATAGATCATTAGGGTCGCCCTCTTCCTTTATCCAGCCTTGGGACTGGCACTGTTAGAGAACGAACGGTTGCGGATTTTTTCGAAAGTTTTCTGCCGTGGCCAGGGTTTGAACCACATTCCTCGCGGTTGACAATCTAGCACGCTAACCACTACGCTATGGAATACACGTGGCGTTCTGCCGCCCGAGCGCCTGCCCAGCTCGCCCGGGCGGTGTCGACTCCCGCTCGCTGACACGTCTGGAGTCGCCCGGGCGAGCTGGGCAGGCGCTCGGGCGGCAGAACGCCACAACTGTACCATAAGTGGGGTTACCAGTGTTTTCTTATGTCTGATATGAGGTGATGATCCTAAGGATTCAGGTTTCGAGACGGTTGATATTTCCCACCATGAGCAAGGCTGATTTGTCATTGTGCGTATTTGGACACGACAGAACGTGCGAGATTGTCTTGTGAATTTGTTGCTCTTGGTGCGTTATTGCAATTGAAACGATAGCTGGAAAGTGGTTCGATTTCTTTCACTTGTATTGAGGATTTTTCGGGTGTTGATTCAATGATTACTTTGAGATTTAGAGAAGGTCTGTTTCAAGTCTTTGAGAAATTCAGGTTTCTTTGTCTTTTGAGCGGGACAGTGGTAGATGATTTGTGTTCATAGAAGCTAGAGCAGCGATAGTTAAACTAGGGTAAAAGAGCGAACAAGAACAATTGAAAAATTAAACCAACTATTCACTTACTTTTGACAATTGTGGTAGTTCGAGTTATTTGGGAAATACACGTAAAATGCGTTGCAAAGTTATTCATGTGTTTGAACATGGTGAAATGTGTGCTGAGTTTGTCTAAGGGTGTCTAGGCATATCCTTCATTATATGCAGTGTTGGTTGACAACGTAATAGTTCTGGAAGACCGAGATGTTTTAGCCGCTACATAACGTGAAGACGATGAGTAGCTGACTAGAAGAATAGTTACTGACAGTTCACGGTGCCTTGCAGACGGAGAGGCGTGAAGTCTAAGTACTAAGTTGATTCAGTTTCATGGAAGACGGCCTGGGAAAGGTGTAACTAGAATGTTTGGCTAGCACTCTATGTTTTGGATGAATACGTATAAACGGATACATTTGGTACATACGAACAAATCACTATGTCGGAGTCCTAGTGCAAGATAACCTAGTGACATTGGTTGGTGTGTATACAGATATGTACAGTTGATATGTACAGAAATATTGTGGAGCGAAGATTTCCAAGGAAATCGTTGGATGATAGTGACTGTTTAAAAAGTTCGGAAAGGTTGTAAGCTCGAGGTTTCCAGAGAAGTATGAGGAGCTTTCAGAGGCTGAGAGTTTGGGGATACGCGGGTCTGTAGGTTTCCCAGAAAATTTCGAGCAACGCTTGTAAACTGAAATAGTTCTGGAAAGTGGAAGAGTTGATATACTCAGATACATGTTTAGGAATATTACACGAAGAAATGCTTAGAAAATCGTGGTGATTGTCGTTCTGCATTGAGCATGGCAAACGATGGTGAACATAGACAGACCGTGAGGTAATAAGAGAGGACCATAGTGAACGTACTGGGAGGATATACGTTGAGTAGAAGGTCCGATGACTGTAGTACATCTATGCTGTAAGGACTGATCAGAGATACATGTATGGGTGGTTACACGGGTATTACTGCAGGGATCTAAACGTAAAACATGAAAGTGCAATTACGGGAAACGGTCAAAATATATGGCTAACTTTAAGCACGCCGCTAAATTAGATGTTTATGGTCGACCTTCGATACGAGGAAATTGAAATGGACTAAAGATATAGCCGAGTCCATGTGTCAGGAGAAGACAAGATTGTCAAAGTTTTAGAAGGGAGTTCGAGAATGTTGCTTGATAATTATAGAATTAAGTTCATGACAGAGGGCCTGTTAAGGTTGATGACTTGGTGTATTAGACAAGTTGCAAGTAGGGCGGTGGTTGACATTTCGTGCACCATTCAACAGGCTGTCGCTAGCGCGGTTTGCTGGAGGTTATCGCACCGCTGTTTGGCGTACGTGCGGGGTGGCAGAGATGTTGGGTCTGGATTGAGTAGTTGACCGAGTAAGTCGTCCAGATGACCGGTTTCCGCCCTATAACCAAAGGTACACTGGTTCCTTGCCTTCTGGTTGTGTCTGAATTGGAGATATGTTGGTATTTGATGATGGGGTAGTACACTGGTTAGTTACAGAAGATGTTTCACAGATGAGTTCATCAGGTTTTAAGGCAGTTGTTTATAGAGGAACTGAACTCCTGGAAGTGCATAGGTGTCCGTACGAGCTCAGACACCGTTTGACGTCGTGTCTTCGGTGTGGTCCAATGAGCATATGTGAAACGGTGGTGTGCATAGAAAGCTGCCGGTGCAGCAGAAGTGAAGAGCTGGACGTCACAAGGACTTTGTAGGTACACCGCTTAAGTGCGGGGGTTTATCGAGCTGATGTCGATGAACATTTTAAGTTTTCTTCTGATGAAACGGTTTTAGTTTGACAGTTGGTCATTGTGGTGAACGGTAGCGGTAACAGTTACCGCTTAATTGCGAAGGTTTCGAAGAACAAATTTTCAGTTTCCTTTTGATGAAAAATTTGGTTCTACTCTTGTACAGTAATGGTGTTACCTTCGTCCAAGATGAACTGCTGAGGCTCCTTTTGGTGAAGCCCATTGGTTTAGTTGTCTGTCCTTTGCGAGTCTTGCTGCGGTGCGGAAGAGTGGTTGCACTGGTTACCGCTTAATTGCGGTGGATTTTCGGACTATTGCCGAAGAGCAGTTTTGAGTTTCCTTTTGATGAAGCGTTTTGGTTCCACTGTCTTTGCGTGTTTCTTAGTCGATCTTGTTGCACTGCTGAACAGGAGTTGTACTGGTCACGGTTTATTTGCGGTGGTTTCAAGGACTGTTTCTGAGGATCGATGTCCTAATGTCTTTTGATGAGGATCTTTTCTTTGGACTCTCTGTTGGCGTTTGGCCTATTCGTGATGATCTGCATTCGTCCACAATTGGGTCGATGGAAAGTGACTGGTCTTGTGGGTCCATTTTGGAAAAGTTCTTTCGAGTATGTTTTGTTCAAAGTCCACTGTTGAGTTTCGGGTTGCTGAACAGAGTTGTTGGTTGTGTTGTGTTAATCTGTTAATCTATGTGTGTGTGGATATTGCGATGTTGATGTTTCGTAGATAGCACGGAGCAATGTGGAATTTCTTAATTTGTTAGTGCTTATTTGAGATCACATGTAAATACGATGATTTGTTGTACAAAAAAATGATGAAAAAGAAAAAAAATATTAAAATGTCAACAGCGGCTGTCACTTCCTCTGTGTGCAAGTTCGGTTTCGGTTGATTAATTTCGGAAGCGTTCGTTACGTGATAGAGTTCAAGTATATTTACAAGATCGGGAGATAGATGGTGACTTTTTTCTCCTAGCTCCCCTGGACAGTTGGGTTAGGTGGAGCTCAGGTTCAAGATAGATGGTCTGTTAAGGTTGGCGACCCGTGGTTGCCAGTAGGTTGATGGTTTGGGTTTCGTGCACCACTAAATAGGCTGTCGCCAGCACTGAATGTGGGAGATTATCGCATCGTTGTTGGTGTACGTGCGTGGTAGCAGAGATCCTTAGGCTCTGGATTGAGTACAGACCATGTAAGTCGTCTAGGTATCCGGTATTCCAGCCTACAACCAAAGCGGTACATTGGTTCCTTGCCTTCTAATTGGATCTGAGCAGGAGATGTTTCTTGGTCACGAGTGATAGGTCCCCAGTTTTGTCGCAGATGCTCCGCATCAACGTAAGGTGGGGAGAGTGTGGCGGACAGGCCACAAGGCTCGAATGAATGATTATTTAAATTATCGGCTCGCCATAGCGCTTAATTTAGCGTGTATTTTTTATGGTGTTGCGCATAGGAGGGAAGACCGATCGGCAGATCGCTGATCTGGTGGGGTGGGCCCCTCTGCCGTCGATCGCAAAACGGACCGTGCCCTGATCGTAGTAGTCAACAGGCTGACAGAGGAAAGACCGATCGTGAGAAATGCTCACAGGTCTGGGTGCCGTTCGAGAGTGCGGCAAAGTCCGATCGTTGGAAGTAAATGAATGACAGTTCTGTGCGGGAATACGGGGAAGATGGTGACCCCGTCGGTGCCCGTGAGAAATAGAGATCGGGTAAAGCCCCGAGGAACCGAACGGTTATATCGAGAGAGGCCTCGGTGGCCGTGGATATAATATAACGGGTAAATCCACGAGGTGCGATTATAATCGAGAAAGACAGATTACGGCGGCAGTTGAGACAATATACGGGAAGAGTTCCCCAGTACACGTTGGTTAAACGACGAGAAGGGCGGCCCCGTGAAGCCGTTGACACTTACTGAAAAACATAAATACGTTCAATAAATACGGGAAGGGTGACCCCATTGGTGCGTTCGATACAGGGAAAGTTCCCTTTGGTGCCAAAAACCTGATCACTTGCGATTGTCTCCGCATATTCTTTTCTGTTTACGGTTTCCCGTAAACATCTATACTTGGCTACCTAACGTGGTCATATATACTCCCCTCGTTTACCAGCACTCTGTTGATTTGCGTGTCTGATCGCAATGTCTTTGGTCGCGATTTCCCCGCGTATCTTGACTTGAGTTACTATACGTAATATCTGTACTTGTGGTGTCCCCGCAGTATGTCTTCTTGATTGTCTTTCGGTAAATATATTCTTGTGGCTACCTATGTCGGTCACAGTTACTCCCCTGGTTTTCCAGAAATTTATTCACTTGTATGTTTAGTTGCAATATCTTGACTCGCGGTTACCCCGCGAAGCTTCTACTAATTTCTTCTTGTAGATCTAACTACATAATCTCTTTTCGAGGACTTCCTCGAAAGATCTGTCCGTGGTTCGTTCCAGTGTATAAGAGAGTACAATTGCTTCAGAGAAAGAAGTGATTATAATAATACAGGTCTGTGTGAAATATAGAGGTAACGTGATGACACTTACCTCAGGTGCCTGTGAGAGAATCGAGTCTGAGGACTCAGAAACGAAGTTTGCGAGAGTTTGTGCATTACCGTTGGTCAGAGCTCTAGGTGACGAATACAAATATGTTCCTACGATGGGAGGAATAAACGCAGTCGATGAGAGTTACAGACATGTGAGAGTCTGGGTGATTGGATACTAAAGTATTTGACAGATGCAAGCAGGCCGACAAAAATATAATTGTTGGCTACCTATTTCGGTCATAGCTACTCCTGCAGGTTTCCAGCAGGTTGTCGGAGACGTGAAAATTCGGGTGACCGAGATCGAGAAAATTCGGGTGGCCGCAATCGAGAAAATTCGGGTGGCCGCAATTGTAGAAGTTCTGGTGGCCGAGACCGAGAAAGTTCGGGGGCCGCATGAGATAAAAGCCGGGTAGATTTCCGGAGCATCAACTGTACAAATCGAGAGAGCTGCGTGTGGAGCGTTGGCACATACGGAGAAAGTTCCCCAGTGGATACGTTCGATAAAATACGGGGAAGGTGATCTCATTGATGCGTTCGACGATTATAAGAAACGGTCGTGACTTGTGCCGAAGACCTCAATAATTGCGAGTGTTTCCGCTTTTTTTCCATGTACGGTTTCGTTGATATATTTATATGGCTACCTGGTTTGGTCATACTTACTCTCGCGGGTTTCCAGCAGCACTTGAGCTGTCGGACATGTGAGAGTTCGGGTAGCCGAGATCGCTAACATTCGGGTGGCCGTGATAGATACAGACTGGGTAAGTCCCAGAATTAGCGACCGCATATAGTCTGAGAGGCCCGGGGGCCGAGAGTGGTTCAGACAGTGACAGAGTTCGGGTGGCCGTTCGATAGAAATACCCGAAAATTCCCGAAGGACCCATTGGAAATACACGTGGAGGGTGGCCACGTTAGAAGAGCACGTTACAAACAAAAGAAAACACTGGTGCCGATTGATATCTTCAGGTTACGAGTCAAATGACTCTTCTTGATGAGTTTATGGGGTTTCGATAAATACTCTTGTTTGTTACCTACGTTGGTCATAGTTACTACTCCCGGTTTCCCGAAGTCTCAGAATATATTACGGTGTTGGTGGACAATTGCCAACACAGGGACGCTAAATCTTATACATGATAACTTTTGCATGTGAGGCCGGTATGCCACACACGGAAATGGACAAAGAGGCACGGGAAAGTCCGGGTTGTCCGATACCCAAGTATGAAATAGATGAACGCAGACGTGAAAGTCCGGGTAGTCGGAAATGGACAAAGAGGCACGTGAAAGTCTGGGTAGTCGGAAACTCAGGTTAAAGACAACAAGTAGACTAGTAGACCAAGAATTGATCGATACGGAAATATAACTGTTGGCTACCTACATTGGTCATAGATACTCCTCCCGTTTTCCCAAAGTGTATCTACTTGCATGTCTGATCGAAGTGATCGATGCGAGTACGTTTGGGTAAGCGAGTACTCAGGTGAATACATGGTTGCTTGTCGTCACACACAGTTCCGAGAACTGACTGAAGTGCGAGGTTGGGCCCCCTCGTGCTTAGGTCGGATCGAAGATCTGTGTGCAGATAGCGAAGGATATAGACAGAAGACCTTCACTATCAAAGTATGTGAATACCATGCCAGTGTCATTTTTATCAAAGCAGATTATATCAGTGTTGGTGGGTAACTGCCAACACAGAGGACAGAAACTTACTCCGTCGATTGTGGTGCATGATAAAATATACGTGTGCGGCCGTTATGCCATACACGGAAATAGACCGAGAGATACGTGTTGAGCAGAAGGCGGGATAGCTAAGTGTCTAGCATGATATGACGAAGAGCTGTGAGACTGGTAGTGTCTAGGACGACAGAGTTTAGAGAGTTGCGAACAGTAATATTTAAGAGTACAAGACGTTGAATTTGGCTACCGATAATTGTCTAGGTCGATATGACTTAGGAACTTGTCTCAAGTATATCTGAACCTCGTAACTTAAGAGAACGTTTGGTGTCCCTTATTGGCGATAATTTCAGGGTCGCAAGGTGCTGAATGGTACGACATCAGGTAGAGAGGAAGAAGAGGCTAGTAGCTTGGAAGGTTGGCAAGGCGAGAAAGACTCCTGCCGGTATGATTATGAACCCTGTTTTGAGTACGGCCATCCTCAGAACGCTGCCCATCCGGCTACCGCGGAATAGGCAGTCAGACCTCGTGACTAATTCAAACAGTGTTACCTTTCTTGGAGAAGAGGCCCAAACCTAATCTTTACTGGTGAGAGCGAACATCCTGGTAGCAAACATTTGACATTGAGATTTGATATGGAAGTGACTCGGGCGACTCCCGACGTGTCAGCGAGCGGGAGTCGATACCGCCCGGGCGAGCTGGGCAGGCGCTCGGGCGGCAGAACGCTACATACATACGACGTTGGTTACTTACGGAACGCATATGAACGCAACACGAGTCCGGAACCGCACAACTGTATTTGGATTCAGGATTGGCACACGAGTAGTTGACGTTGGCGTTCCAATTCTGAGCATCGCCAAGACCACAACACTCAAACTGGGTTAACAGAAGACAGCATCAGCAGCCACAGAATGCATTACAGACATTTTACAGAAGTTCATTACACCACGGAAATTCAGAAGTTCTCTGCCTTGCATATAATACGGATATAATGCATGGTGTCATAAATTGACATAATAAAATATGATTTTAGTTATGAAATTATTAATATAACGTTCCGTACATAATTATAATATTATATGCAAACTATTTGCATATAATTATAATATTTGCATATAATTATAATATTTCCGTGCAATTATGATATTTGCATATAGTTATAATACTATATTATACTATACAGCATTATGGGCCTCTCTCTGTAGCTGCGCCTGCATCCTAGAACGGTGTGTGACACGTTGTAGGCCCTAGAGAAACATAATCGCTTAAAACCGCTCTTTTTTGTCGTGCTGCAGTAGAAGCACCTCCGAGCAGACCTCTCATGGAGGCGCTACATAAATCCTCCAATGAATAGATAAGAAATATTTTGATAGGTCACAAAAGGCGTTATACAAAAACCACATACATGGGTACATGTACACGTAGTTTTCGTAGGACTCAGCGTAGGCCTTAATTGATGAACAATGCAGATACCTTAAGTAATGGACAATCGATCTAAGTGACTCTGATTCAACCTTGAACCTGCACTTCAGCATAACAGAGTTAGCTCGCAGTTTGCCATTGAAAATACAACAATGATTGCTGAGACGTTTAGATGGGTGATAGTTTGTCACAGGAATGTCGGACGCTGGCCTTAATTATTTGCAAATCGCAGCAAACAGACATCGAGACAGACACCAAGACAGACGTAGAGATACGTATAAGAGGGCAACCGTCCATTTAATTATACCCTTTGTTGAACGCCGTCGAAGGCGTCTCTTATGTCTGAAAGGTTCCAATATTCTTCGACGGCAAATTTCATCTGGGAATCAATCGACGTTGCAGCCTGCGCAGAAAACGAGATTAGGACAAAGAAATGCATCAGTTGTCTATCCTATTCTGTAATGTCCTTCCTCTCTGATCATGTCCTCACTTACTGCGTCCTCTCTTGTCATGTCCTCTCTTGTAATTTCCTCTCTTGGCATGTCCTCTCTTGTCATGTCCTCTCTTGTCATTTCCTCTCTTGTCATGTCCTCTCTTGTCATTTCCTCTCTTGTCATGTCCTCTCTTGTAATTTCCTCTCTTGGCATGTCCTCTCTTGTCATGTCCTCTCTTGTCATTTCCTCTCTTGTCATGTCCTCTCTTGTCATTTCCTCTCTTGGCATGTCCTATCTTGTCATGTCCTATCTTGTCATGTCCTCTCTTGTCATTTCCTCTCTTGTCATGTCCTCTCTTGTCATTTCCTCTCTTGTCATTTCCTCTCTTGTCATGTCCTCTCTTGTCATTTCCTCTCTTGGCATGTCCTATCTTGTCATGTCCTATCTTGTCATGTCCTCTCTTGTCATTTCCTCTCTTGGCATGTCCTCTCTTGTCATGTCCTCTCTTGTCATTTCCTCTCTTGTCATGTCCTCTCTTGTCATTTCCTCTCTTGGCATGTCCTATCTTGTCATGTCCTATCTTGTCATGTCCTCTCTTGTCATTTCCTCTCTTGTCATGTCCTCTCTTGTCATTTCCTCTCTTGTCATTTCCTCTCTTGTCATGTCCTCTCTTGTCATTTCCTCTCTTGGCATGTCCTATCTTGTCATGTCCTCTCTTGTCATTTCCTCTCTTGTCATGTCCTCTCTTGTCATTTCCTCTCTTGTCATTTCCTCTCTTGGCATGTCCTATCTTGTCATGTCCTATCTTGTCATGTCCTATCTTGTCATGTTCTCTCTTATCATGTCACATCTTACCATCCTATCCTATTTCCCTCTCTTATCAAATTCTTTCCTATTAAATCCTTTCCTGTCATATCCTCGTATATCATGTCCAATGTCTTCTTCTATTGAGTTCCACCTTGTCATGCCTGTATTATCATGTTATCAGTCCTCTCCTATCATGTTCTTCCTTGTCACGTACCTTCTTATCACGTCCTCTCATCATATCATTACAAAAAGAGAGCAGAGGGTAGGAGACCGGGTAGCTGGGAATAGGATAGAAGAGGATACATGTCCTCCCCTCTCCTGTCATTCTCTCTCCTGCCTCTCCCACCCTCTTCTCTCATTTCTCGATAATACACCAACACTTCCAAATGCATCCATACACATTGAAGTCTTGTCACGAATTGGGCAATTTCCTGCCTTTCACAGTCCACGGCTTTTGGCTCTGTTTTCCACAATGGCCCGCCCCAACCTGTCCGCCCCACTGGTCTCCCTAATCCTTGATTCGAATGCTCACTGACTCGAGGGACGGGCTGTCGACGAGTTTATGAGTCAGTGAGCGAGTGAGTCAAAGCGAGTGCAAGTTAATAGGTCATTATTAATGGATATAGTAGGTTATTCATTGCAGTAGGCTTCTATCATGTCTGTAGTCATGGCAATAGCAACGAAACTATATGAGCCATGTTAGAACAGTCTGTTTTGATAGCAACCTATGATGTAATAGGAAAAACTATAGCTTAACAAGAGTAGAATATTTTGATTTTAGTATCTTGAACAGATCTGGTAGAACTATTAGGCATTCAAAGGACTCATAAACACCACAGCACTGTAAGATTGAAAAATTTCGATTAAAACATTTCATCGATTTACTAGCACTCTATATACGATTAAGAAAAAAATTGCCTAAAACATGTAAGCCTACTTTGTCTCGAAGCACGTAGGCAACAATTCCTATGATGACCTGCGCAATGACGGTAAGTATTACGATAATCAAGAACTGAAACGGAAAAGGAAACAAACATTTCATCATATTAATATTCTTAGCAAAAGATTAAAACTGCCAGGCTTCAAATTGAACTTACTAACGTCATCAAGTAAGCTAGCAAGCAAGCAAGCAAGTAAGTAAGTAAGTAAGTAAGTAAGTAAGTAAGTAAGTAAGTAAGTAAGTAAGTAAGTAAGTAAGTATATTCTTTAATGATAATGCTTGCAAACGCACAGCACGTAGGTCTACAAAATAATCCAGATTATTGTTTTCACGGTCGTCCTAGAGCTGCTGCATCGAGACAGCTGGACATGGTTGGATTTACCACGAGTCCAGGACCAGAGGCGTAAGTTGGTTCGGAATCTTTGAATGGGGGCTGTCTTCTTCTGCTATTGTCATTCCTTAGGGTCATGTCAAAATAGTATAATGACCATTGCGTCCGTTGTGACCTCGATGTCAAGGGTAACGAAATCAATAATGAGGCTTTTGTGATGTTAATTTGATGACGTCAATTTGATGACATTTCTTTTGTCATGTTACTTTGATGACGTAGGTCCTATCTTTATTTTCCACGTGTTATCATCAGTCAATTGTTTCTTTTCTTGCATGTAAACCAACCGTTTTCAAGTTCGTTCGCTGTAGGCAGTTTCAGTAATAACCTAAATTGCTATAAGGATATTAATACACTTAAAAAAAGAAATTGGACAGTGATAAATGCCTATGACGATGATGACTACTACTGCGACGACGACGATGATAATGATGATTACTACGATGACGACGACGATGATAATGATGATGACTATGATGATATAATAATAACGATCATTTCGTTTGATTTCAAACACAGCATTGTATGGTGACAAGTAGGCTAATTACAGAAGACGTCCATTACGTTACATATCTAACGATGCAACGATGACGGAGATGTTATCTCGACGATTACCTTCAAGTTTTTACAAGTCACAAAGATCATTTTACTTTAGTCGTGGCTGGACTGTGAGCGGCCCTAGGTAGGTTCTTGAATGGGCGCTATATAAATGTCCAGAATGAATGAAAGTAGGAAGGAATTAATTCTCTGACCGATCGAAGTAGTTGAAGTCTATCCTTGGCTCCTCCAACGATGCCAATGGCCGCCGTGAGGACCATGGCCAGAGCCACAAGGATCGTCATGACCGCTGGACCGGTCAGTAGGCTGTTGATCGCCTCGAATTGACGCTTAATGCTGATTATCCACACGCCAATGACCAACGCCACCAACCCAACCAACTGCGAACAATAAATACCTTAGTAACGGAATGACGTGTGAAAGGTATGCATATATTGCGTATATGCTTGGATGTATGTATGTATGGATGCATGTATGTATGTATGTATGTATGTATGTATGTATATATGTATGTAAGTATGTATGTGTATATGCATGTATGTATGTATGCATGTATGTATGTATGTATGTATGTATGTATGTAAGTATGTATGTGTATATGCATGTATGTATGTATGCATGTATGTATGTATGTATGTATGTATGTATGTAAGTATGTATGTGTATATGCATGTATGTATGTATGCATGTATGTATGTATGTATGTATGTAAGTATGTATGTGTATATGCATGTATGTATGTATGTATGTATGTATGTATGTATGTATGTATGTATGTATGTAAGTATGTATGTATTATATGCATGTATGTATGTATGCATGTATGTATGTATGTATGTATGTATGTAAGTATGTATGTGTATATGCATGTATGTATGCATGTATGTATGTATGTATGTATGTATGTATGTATGTATGTATGTATGTATGTATGTATGCATGTATGTATGTATGTATGTATGTATGTAAGTATGTATGTGTATATGCATGTATGTATGTATGCATGTATGTATGTATGTATGTATGTATGTAAGTATGTATGTGTATATGCATGTATGTATGTATGCATGTATGTATGTATGTATGTATGTATGTAAGTATGTATGTGTATATGCATGTATGTATGTATGTATGTATGTATGTATGTATGTATGTATGTATGTATGTAAGTATGTATGTATTATATGCATGTATGTATGTATGCATGTATGTATGTATGTATGTATGTATGTAAGTATGTATGTGTATATGCATGTATGTATGCATGTATGTATGTATGTATGTATGTATGTATGTATGTATGTATGTATGTATGTATGTATGTATGCATGTATGTATGTATGTATGTATGTATGTATGTGTATATGCATGTATGTATGCATGTATGTATGTATGTATGTATGTATGTATGTATGTATGTATGTATGTATGTATGCATGTATGTATGTATGTATGTATGTATGTATGTATGTATGTATGTGTATATGCATGTATGTATGCATGTATGTATGTATGTATGTATGTATGTATGTATGTATGTATGTATGTATGTATGTATGTATGTATTTATGTATGTATGTATGTATGTATGTATGCATACATACATACATGCATGCATGCGCATAATAGGCCTAATAATACCTACACGCGTGCTTACCTACAATCATTCATCCATGAATACATATACAAGTTTCTATACCATACAAGAATAATTGCATTGAGAAAAATATTAAAAAAATACCGCACGCACCCATGCGTGCGTGAGAACAATCTGCACATGGATTAAAGGGAAATCAAGCGGAGTGGGTTATTTAGATGTCAATGTGAGCCCTGCGTGCAATCGGCTTCAGAGGAGAGCACATCTTCCCTCTGCCCACTGATTCATGGCTTATTTGTCAAACGTACCTCAAGCGACCCATTCAGCACGAGGCCCTTATGGCTAAGCGGCCCATGGCGGCCCTTGGCGGCCTCTGGCGGCCCATATAACACGCTTACAAGCGGACCGGATGTTAGTCCTGCATCACGTGCCCGCATCATGGAGCCTGACCATTGATGGAAAGCTGAGCACGAACGGTTAGATTCAGCCGCATCATCAGCAATGACCAATGCCGCTGTAAACAGCAGCTACAACGGCAGCTCAATCATCAATGTTACAGTAACCCTTTACAATTTAGTCTGTAATCTCCGTATACAGGTTTCAGGTTCGTAAAAACTCTGTTTGAGACATCTAGACAGGTGAAACGTTTTCAACGCAGGCCCCCCCCCCCCGTTCAAATTTGACAATCCAAACCCTGCCACCACCTTACAACCATCCCATGACCTTAACAACCATCACCACCACATTGCCTCTACCTTCATCACCACCGCCACCTCCGCGACCAACATCGTCATCTTCATCGTCGTCGTCGTCGTCGTCATCATCAATATAACACCAGCGCAGTGTCATGGTCAGTATGAGCTATTGTATCACTGATCACCATCTCCCCACCACAATAACCACCCACATTACTACCAATCTACCACCACTACTACCATAACTACCATCACTACCATCTTCACCATCACCACCACCATCATTACTACCACCACGATCATCAGAACCACCATCCTCACTGTCACCACCCTGACACCACATTACCACCACCACCTGAACGACCACTATTAGCATCATCATTTTCACTATCATTATCACCATCATTATCACCAGCATTAACAATAGATCTGATATTTTATTCTGCTTCACGCGCCCCAGTTACGACCAAAGCTGCAGCGGCAGATCGTTAACAGAGGCAGCAGATGGTGCTTTTGCTTCAGCTGCTGAAGAGGGTGACGGTGACGATGATGGTGGTGATGCTGACGAGCAAAGGGAAGTGCTGGTCGCTCGTGTCGACTACTGATCGTCAGCATCCCTAACAGATGAATTCCAACAGCGGCTCCTTTAATTCTCCAACTCCTCCGGCTCACATCTGACTACATCCAGGCTTAGGAGCACCATCGGTTGGTACACTGTGAATTTGTGTGCTTGGTATCGGTTAGCGAGCGTACCAGGGATAATTAGCGTCGCCCTCCTTCTTCATCTAGCCTCGGGCCTGGCACTGCTGGAGCACGAGCAGTGGCGTAGTTACTAGACTCCCGCGATATACAGAACGTTGATAAATGATGATAACCGGCGATATACCAGACAGTAATAATTATCAAGGATGATAGGCGTCGCCCTCCTCTTTCATCCAGGTTTGGTCCTGGCACTGCCAGGGCACGAGCAGTGGAGGAGTTTTCAGACACCGGGGATATACAGAACTGCGATAAATAATGATGGTATCTGAAGAAGCGCTATAAAAGTGATCATTTCGTGAAGATTTATCAGCAGATCTGGCCGAATGTTGTACGTCAGGCTTTAATTAATGGCAGCGAAATTTATAAACCGTTCAAGTATCATAGACGTTCGCATGCCTAGCAGATTTCCACACGCTCAGACATTTATTTATATGATTCACCATGATTCAAGTGCCGTTAAAGCTGCGCCAGAAGTCGCTACACATCTTAAGTAACGGCAATACTAATCGTCACACTCGAAAGCCAGGCGCAGGGCACGAGCTTATTCACAAGCGCTGTGTCAAGTCACAAGGGTTGTATAGTCCGTAGTTTGCAGCGAGAAGTGCTCAATATGCTTTAAGAAAAACACGATTCATGTTTATTTGAAGCTATTATCTTCTTCCTAGCGACAATAATATTAATACCATGTTCAATATCAATTTTATCAAGTTTAAGGCCTTCTACAGGTAAAATATGTCATGATAGAATTAGTTTTTAAGCATTGATGGTGCCACGACAATCTTTTGAGCAAATTGGTTGCTTTTCTTACGGACGCTGAAACGATTCAAGCTCCAATGTCCGCGAATTGTGTTGAAACTTGTCCAAAAACATCCGTCTTTTATCTTATTCGACGAGTCGTCATTGACAGTCCTCTGAGCCCATCAGTCAACTTTCCATTAGCCATACAAAGAAATAAATAAGCTGACATGCAAGTGGAAGCAGAACGGAAGCAGACAGACAGACAGACAATGGATAGAGAGCCGAGAGGAATGCGGGCAGTTGAACAGGCAGTCAAGCAGGTAGACAGACAGACAGCACTCAAGTAGGTGGCCAAGCGGGTGAACAGTATGGCAGGCAGGCAGGCAGGCAACCAGGCAGGCAGGCAGGCAGGCAGGCCGACAGACAGACAGACAGACAATGGACAGAGAGCCAGACGGAATGCAGGCAGTCGCACAGGCAGTCTAGCTGGTAGGTATACCAGTCAAGTAGGCGGCCAAGCGGGTGGCCAGGAAGGCATCAGGCAGTCAAGTAGACAGACGGGTCAAGCAGGCAGTGCTCGGGTGGGCTGTCAAGCAGGTAGGCAGATAGGAAAGCAGTCAAGCAGGCAGACATGCAGTCCAGAAGGCATGCAATGGGACGGGCAGGCAGTCAGGCTGGCAGGCAGCAGGCCAGAGAAAGTCACAGGCTGACCAAACTATTACAGAGTAATAGACATTAAGACAGTCGCAGTATATACATGTAGCAGATGAGAAAGTCTGCCTATAAACAGACAGATGGACAGTCAGACTAAGGCATTGAAAGAGACTCACATACACACATACACACACACGCATACACACGCACGCATACACACACGCACGCACACACACCCACACATACACACGCACACGCACGCACACACAAACACACACACACCCACACACACGAACAAATACCCAGGCAGCCATGGGAACATAGATGGAAAACAGACAGCGTATTTATTGGACTGACAGACAGACAGACAGACGGAGTAACTGGCCGGTGAATGTAGAAGAGAAGGGACGTCGTAAAACGTCTGAATGGAGAAGATTGAATCACAGAAAGAGAGAAAGGGACTTGGGGAATGAATAGCGAAGAAGGAAAGTACGGAGAAGAGGAGATTGAGACCGGGACTGAGTGAAAGCGGAAGGAGAGGGAAAGACGAGAAGATTGTCCAGATAATGCGACAAACGAGAGGAGGTAGTGGGAGAGAGGAAGTGGGCACAGAAGAGTATGAAGATCCGGAACAGCTGGAGAAACCTAAGAAGGGAAGAAGGGAGAAGAAGAATGGAAAAGAGTAAGAAGAGGAGGTGCACATTAAAAACTTCTATAGCGCTGATATAGAATGCACACGGCATCAACCGATGGCATATCTAGATATCGAGCAATAAACAGATATATCCAGAAGATTGTTTCGTGGTGCAAAGTCTGTGCCTCTGTGGTAGATAGTGTAATTTCAAATGTAAGCGAAGCAGTGTCAAAATTGAGAAGGCACGTGAGAAGAGGAAGAAACGGAGAAAGAGGAGGAGAATAAGGAAGAAATCGAGACTAGGATTGGAAAGAAGAAACTAGAAGGTGATCAAGAAGGGGAAGATATAATGAGAGTAAAGAAAAGATAAGAAAAGGAAAGAGAAGTAAAGGAAAGAGAAGTAAAGGAAAGAGAAGTAAAGGAAAGAGAAGTAAAGGAAAGAGAAGTAAAGGAAAGAGAAGTAAAGGAAAGAGAAGTAAAGGAAAGAGAAGTAAAGGAAAGAGAAGTAAAGGAAAGAGAAGTAAAGGAAAGAGAAGTAAAGGAAAGAGAAGTAAAGGTAAGAGAAGTAAAGGAAAGAGAAGTAAAGGAAAGAGAAGTAAAGGAAAGAAAGTTTGCGCTCAATATCATAATGGAAGGAGGAAGATGAGAAGAAGAAAGAAGAAGAGAAGCAACATGAGGGCAAGGTGGAAGGAGACAGACAGAGACAGAGAGACAGGGACAGAGAGACAGAGTGAGACAGAGAGATACAGAATGAGAGAGAGAGAGAAAGACAGGGACAGAGAGAGAGAGAGAGAGAGAGAAGAGAGAGAGAAGAGAGAGAGATAAAGAGAGAGAGAGACAGACAGACAGACAGACAGAGGGACGGAGAGAGAGAAGAAAGTATCGATTGCCTTTGCCTGATGAAAGTGTTGCTATGTCAGTCTTTTGACTGTGTGTGTTTGTGTGTGTGTGTGTGTGTGTGTTTGTGTGTGTTTTTGCCTGCGATTGTCTCTGTCTTTGTGAGCGTATGTCTGTGTGTTTGTGTGCGTGTGTTTGCTTAGTATCATGCTCTAGGCGATGATCCGTCTACTCCATATATGGCTCGAGGGACCCGTTGAACGGGCGAAGCACTCTACCATTTCGTTGCCTTTTATGTTAGCCTCTTACGTTTCTGCCGCTATTGTTAACTGCGTTTGTCCGTCTGCCTGTCTTTCTACATCTGCTTTTGTATCGGCCTATCTCTCTCTCTATCTATAACTGTCTCTATCCATCTGTCTATTTGACTCTGCCTTTTTATGTAGGCTTCTTACGTTTCTTCCGCTGTCGTCATAGCTTATCGTCTGCTTGTATGTCTTTCTGCATCGTCTTTTGTTTCGGTCAATCTCTCTGTCTATATCTGTCTCTATCCGTCTGCCTGTCTACCTCTCTCTATCTCCCTTGGACTCTTCACGTAAAGATAAAGATGGACCACGGGCGCTGTAAGATTCCAGATAGACTCAAATAGCCTAACGCCGAAGCAGTGTCCCAACTACAAACATAGAGTCCCTTATCTCTGACCATCCCTCGAATGTCTGAGGCTGTTTCGAACCGCCCTTTCATTGCCGTTTGTAACCTGGCCTCCGAGATCGATGACTGGTAGAACCCTACGGAATAAACTGAGCGCGCAGAGTTGAATAAATCCAGATTGACTTGATTGCAATCCATACGACTTGGTCTAAACTCTGATCACATGACATATGTCAACTGTCGACGCGTATGCGTGGGCACTCCAGTGGCGACGCTTCCGGTTTACTGGCAATAATAAATAATGTCGGCCGATTTAATGCCGGAGATGTGGTCCCATAGAAAATGTTGCTTTAATTAATATTGTTATTATTATTATTAGCATTATTGTTATTATTATTATTATTATTATTATTATTATTATTATTATTATTACTATTATTATCATCATCATCATCATCGTCATCATCGTCAATATCATCATCATCATTCATCATCGACATCGTTAGCTAATGTTTGGTTAAGTTGTTAGTTAAGCACTCTCAAAGATTAGTTCAATATCTAGAATATATTTTGCCTCCTTGCTGCCTTTAAACTAAGATGCAACTTGGGTGGCCCTATTAAGTGGGTAATACCTTCTGGGCCTCCTATTTGTTCTCAGCTGTAATTAATGAAGCTCTATATATGGAGCATGCAAATTATAAGCCAATAAAAAGATTTATTTGGATAATAATAATAATAATCCTTATTGTTAACTAATAGCAGTTTTTCTCTGTTGTCGAGTTAGGCAACCCAGACCGCCTAAGATTGGCTTTCTCTACTCTGACGCTATATAAATTTTAAATTGCAATTACAGAGGTCGAAGTACAGCGGTGTAGCTATCGCAGGGAGGCGTAAAGGCCAGGCCCCCTAAGGTTCGGTTTCGGACATCGATCATAGGATTTGTTTTGATCGTGTCCTTCTATTCACGGATACGATGACTCACACAGTGAAGTACATTCTCCATACTGACCCCGTTATTTCGGGAAACTGTGTTGACTTATAAGCTTCCAGACTCTCTTGGGAGCTTGTTGTAGCGTTCCCAGATGCGCCATTCGTTGGCTGCTTTGTACCTTTAGCCTTCGCTATCCCAGATGCAATCAATTCTCATACAGGTACTGGGCACTGAATGGAATGTTGCCTACACCGGTAAGAGCCAAGCGCAGGGCACCAGATTACTCGCATAGAGTCAGAGAGGTAGGCAAAGGGTGATCGTGAGGAGGTATAACAACGGTGAAATACCTCTTTAAGGACTATAATAATTTTTGCAACTGCGATTAGTTACAAAGAAATCGTTGAAGCATATTTTTAAACAGTGTACATAGAATCCTCACCTAGAATCGATCTTGATTTTAATTGATTTGTTTTGCTTGAGCGTTTATCAATTAGCTATGTTGAAAAAAGACAATTCGAGAACAACGGAGAAGATGGATAGGACACATAATGAGAGGAGATTCACTACTTAGAAACATCATAGAAGGGAGAATGGAAGGGAAAAAACAAGAGGAAGACCAAGAACAATGCTTTTAGACTGGATGATGGAGAAAGTTGGATACGGAAAAATAAAGGAAGAGGCTCAACACAGGGAGGAGTGGCGTCATTGGACATATGAACCTTGCCAGAAGGCAGAGAACCAAAAAAGAAGATGTTGCACAACACAGCTGTCGAAAGTTTTACTGAGTGCTGCATACAATCTATGTGGACATTCTGTTCAGAAGTAGACATCATCCTGGAGTGAATAATTGGAGTATAATCACAGCTGAAGCTTCTTTCTATTGAAGACCTTTTTCGATCGTGCTCTGTATACTGCGATGTTAGCCTATGAAATGACGCGATATAAACCTTCATCATACTCTCTCTCTCCTTTTATCTCTCTCACTCTCTCTGTGTCTCTCTCTGTCTCTGTATCTGTCTCTCTCTCAGTCACTCTCTCTCTTCCTCTCTTTCTGCGTTTGTGTGTGTCTCTGTCTGTCTCTCTGTCTTCTCTCTGTCTCTCTCTGTCTCTCTTCCTCTCTCTCTGTTGACCTCAACTGACCATTAACTGTGTTGTATCGTATTAATCGAATGCGATAGAGGCTAACATCGATTAGAAAATGCCTTACCCGTCATGACTATAGGAGCCGTGGCTTTGGATGGGAAATAATTTCCTGAATGAAAGAAAGACGGGGAAAGATATCGAGAGAAACAGACTGCAACACAGAGACATACAGACAGATGCAGAGTCAGAGACAGAAACAAAGACTGAGGCAGAGACAGAGACCGATACAGATACAAAGACATATACTGAGACATAAACAGAGACATAGACAGAGACAGAGAGACAGAAACAAAAACAAAAACAGAGACAGAGACAGATACAGAGACAGAAGCAGAGACATAGACAGAGACATAGACAGAGACATAGAGACAGCTACAGAAGCAATAGAACGAGAACTACACAGACAGACAAACACACATAGGAGAGAGAGAGAGAGAGAGACATGTGCACTCACAAAGAACGAGACGCCGTAGAGAACGGTGAGGAACTTGTACAGGCCATACTCCGTGCAGACGCGTCTCTTCGGCAAAGGCTCTGAGTTGGACGACGGTCCCTTCGACGCCTCCCTGCGATGAAGCGGCTGCCTGTCCGATGCCATCTTCTCTGATTCTCCTGCTCTCAGCAGCCCATCCAACCAACGGCTTCAGCAATTGCTCGACACCAGATGCAAGCGTTGACGCTCTACCAGCGCAGCAGGCACCAGCATCAGCAGCAAGACGGTGATGCGGATGGCAGAGGCAATGACTGCGAGTGTTAGATAGAGACGCATGAAAGCAGGCGAAGGCAGGTCGATGTCGCTCTGTATATATGCCTGCAGATGCCTGGGTCTGCGCGCATGTAAGTGGATGTATGACCACCGCTTTAAACCCAGTCACCTGGGCAGGGACAATGAACGAAAGAAGCGAGGAAGAGAAGAGGAAGGAGGGTGGAAGGGCAGAAGGGAGGGAGGGAGGTAGGAAGGGAGGGAGGGAGGTAGGAAGGAAGGGAGGGAGGTGGGAAGGGAGGGAGGGAGGTAGGAAGGGAGGGAGGGAGGTGGGAAGGGAGGGAGGGAGGTGGGAAGGGAGGGAGGGAGGTAGGAAGGGAGGGAGGGAGGTTGGAAGGGAGGGAGGGAGGTGGGAAGGGAGGGAGGGAGGGAGGGAGGTAGGAAGGGAGGGAGGGAGGTAGGAAGGGAGGGAGGGAGGTGGGAAGGGAGGGAGGGAGGTAGGAAGGGAGGGAGGGGTCATTTACAATTCCTACTTTCCGCCTACGATGCCACGGACCGGTTAACGTCATTGCGCTACACAATACGTATCGACGCACACGCACATACACACACAAACAAACAAACAAACAAACAAACACATGCCAGCATACATAATCACAGCAAAGCGTTCAAACCAGCGTCTTACAGGCATACAGACAATGCAGGAAGGCCAACAGGCAGTAATGAAAGCAAGCAACTCAGCCAGGCAGCCAGGAAGACAGTTAAACAGTGAAGCACGAAGCCAAACGATGGACAGTCAGGCAGGTCAGCATCGGTCGGCTTCAACGCAGCCCAGAACGCACAACCGAAGCACAATATTTGCACAAAGAGGTCGATAGAGAGGTCAAAGAAATGCACATGGAATACAACACCACGAGGAATAAGGAACTCCAATAGATCTGGCCCATACCGGACAACCGGTTGGTCCATTGGTCGACTGGTCGGTCCATTGGTCGACCGGTCGGTTCATTGATCGACTGGTCGGTCCATTGGTCGACTGGTCGGTTCATTGGTCGACTGGTCGGTTCATTGGTCGACCGGTCGGTTCATTGGTCGACCGGTCGGTTCACTGGTCGACTGGTCAGTCCATTGGTCGACTCGTTGGTCAACTGCGCGGCCTGTAATTGCTGGGCGTCTTGGGAATGTTAATTGCCATACATATCACTGTCACAATAAATTAATTCAATATAAAAACAGAAGTTATCCAAATCGATACAAAATGCCGGTTCATAGTAGTGATGAAAAATAACGTTGTCATTGGGACACTGAGGTGTTTAAACAAAAATGTGCCTAAGTGAAAAGAATTTCCAAAACAACATAAACGACTGTCATAATCAATACTTTATAATCAATCAATCAATCAATCAATCAATCAATCAATCAATCAATCAATCAATCAATCAATTAATCAATCAATCAATCAATCAATCAATTGAGCTAGAATGCTAACACCAGGAGTGTCAGATACTGCTACAAGTACACTTAGTCATCTTTTCTATTAGAGGTTGCCAACACTCCTTTCCTTCGTTCAATTTTAATATACACTAATCCAGTAGTACCTAAATTTTCTTTGCAAGACCTGCAGAAGCAGAGTGTGATACAGATAGAAACAACGTAATTTCAGTAGAAACAGAATTGATTAGTGTGCTGAGTGAGAGAAGCTCAATAAATTAATTGATACACTCCAATACAACACAACTACAAATGAGTAGATATTGAAACATAAAAGTCATGACCTATAGAAGCAAAAAGGCGATACCTGGAGAAATAACAGAGAACACTTATGGAAGCACAAAAAGGTGAAGCAGCGATGACGGATGGAGATAAATGCGTCATTAGTCCGGTGATAGCGGAGATCGTGAAAAGACCATGCCAATGGCGACCACTAAAAGCCTAATGGCCGACGGTCAGAGGACCCGCAATGAATCGAGGAGACAGCGGCAGGTGATTCATCATATGGTGGCACACGACGGTGTCAGATTGCTTCAAAGGCACCGAACGCTGGCTTGCAGAAGGGGGTGGTGGTAATGCCACCGTCGTCAGAGGCAGCGCGGGATGTGGATGGCACCAATTACTGCTAATTCCAAAATAATGCTAATGTTGGGAAAGTAGGATGAACCAACTGACGGAGGTCCTATGGGAGTTTGTTCCAAAGTGTTGGTACTTTACAGCACATACTAAGGAGCGGTTGAAGTGAGGATATCTGTTGATGTCAGTACGCACACTGTTGGGAGAGGCGTAATCGAAACCGTTGATTACCTGTATTTCATCAATAACTTTACTGTGATAACCTGTAACAGTTGAGAAGTGTACCGAAGTCATTTTGTCTTCGGAGAACGCTTCCATTTGAGATTACGTGTTTGACTACACGCAGGCCTACATTAGAAGCTTTTGCAGAATAGATAGATAGTCGAGTTTGTTTTTGCTGAGGAAATAAAACGACTTAATACATAGACTTGCAATATAAATAAAAACTGCTCAAAAAATATTTTTTGACTGGATTGTAATAAATGTTGATTAACTTTCTGACAATTATGTGATCAAAGTTATTATGCTGAGTACCCGGATGTAACTTCACTCATTAAATGGCCGATCACATATACAACACTCGATATATATGTTAGAAAAGAGGAAACTTATTGGCTGACATATCCCTTCCATATTAGTCACAGGTAAAAACAAAATTATGCTAGTCACTATGTTATTGCAGGGTAAAATCTAGCCATGTAATGTCCACTTCATTTGATTCATGTACGATGCACATGCGCACGCAACGTACTGAGTAGATGTCTTGGAGGGGCGCTATAGAAATCCTCCAAATAATCAAATAAATAACAGAACGCTAACGAGAAATCACTTGATTTCATTGTTTACTCTCCTCATCAGCAATCCCCTGATTGTTTGATTGAGTGAATCGAGTTGCAATCAACGGACCTGATCGGATTATCTCTTTTTCAATCATATGTTTGTCTCCAGCCAATTGGACAACTTTCAGATTTTGTGCGCGAGACATTTCGTGGACATCCAATATATTGGAAAGTTTATTCCAATAACTGTACCCTGGCATAATGCTCATATGATTAGGGGACTTTGAAACCCACTACATCTCTAGAACGACCTGCCTCCTGATTCCATGCTTTCTCGGTTCCTCCACCATCACTGCCCGTCATCCAACATCATCTGTAACTATCAATATTACTGCTAATTAATTATACTACTACTAATACTATGACCATTATTATTATAATTAAAATTATAGTTATAACCTCTTTTGTTAGCGATTATCGTTGTCCGGATGGTCAGGTCTCGTCTTTATCATTATTATTATTATTATTATTATTATTATTATCATTATTATTATTATTATTATTATTTTTATTATTATTATTATTATTATTACGCATATACAAAGCGCACATGAACTTAAGAATAGGCCTTAATGGACGGTTCCGAGAAACTGCGGGCGAAGAACTTCTTTAACTTGTATCAGTGAAAGTTGGAGTCCTTACTCTCAGCCAAATACGACGAGCGTACAAGAAATCTCGTAGATACTCGGAGTCTATATTGAAGCCTGTTTAAAGAATACGCTGGTATAATTCAACAGCATCATTATGATTTGCTGGAGAATATGTCTCACGGAAGAGGCTCGCGATTCAACAGCAAAAATATTTCTTTAATAGTAAGGATATATATATTATATAATAATAGTTATAGTTCTAATTATTATTATAATCAACTGTATTTATAACTCTATTATTCTAATCATAATTATCATCAGCTGGGTTTTAGTTGCGAAATATTTCTCTCAGTATAACATCTGTCTTAGTTTTCGTTTTCCTCTGATTTCTCGATGGTAAATGGAGAGAATCAATTTCATCGATGACCTGCGAGACGTGTATGCACTCGGGAGCAGTCAACGGTCTCCTCGGGTTCCCGCTGAACACACAGCAAGACCTAGACCGCACTTCCGGTCCAGGTTCTGGACAGAGGTCGACGTCATTCTCGTCATCCCGCGGAGCTGGTGTATACTGGAGCAGGTCCGAAGAGCGCAGGAAGTCGGCAGTGACGGCGTCCCTGACCGGAACCATGACTGGAACGCACGACTCGTAGCGGCCTCTCTCAGCAGGAATGGCACTGGTGGAACGAATGTTCATTCTGGAGCGGCTCTCCTCTTTATGGAAACGTGTTTCCACTTCGCCCCCTGGTAAGATCTCGTCCTCTCCAAGGCGTTTCTCCGCCTCCACTTCACTCATTGCCGACATAAACGGAAGCGGATGTACCATCAGCCTCTTCGGATCTGTGACGTCAACACCGGATGTCCGACTTCGTGGGTACTCGTGCACGTGACTCAGTAGTCCGCTTCTTTCGAAAACCGGAAGATGTATTGTACCCGGTCTGGTCTTCTTCCGCGACTCTATCCTGACGACCATGTCGCGAAACCGTTCTCCCTTGAGGCCGAGATGTCTTAGGAAGAGTTGACGGTCTCTGTCCTTCGCTCGAAGGCATTCGCTCCTCTCGCGTGCCAGGTTCCAGACCCGCGTGTCGAGGGCTCTCTCGGCGATGATGTTTGCCACCAGCATCCGTGAATTGCGGACGAGAAGGACGTGGCCCTTCATACCGTCCGTCGCCCAGGACTTAATGTCGTTCGCGGCCTCCGCTCGTGACCGCTGCAACCGAGACTTGACGTAGGAGTATGGCTTCGTTTGGTCCGATCGTTTGCCGGTGGATTGTGAGGGGCTAGAAGCCGTTGTTAGGGTGTCTCCGGCATCAGACCCCATTGGTAGCAATCGGTTCAGCTGCTACAGAAAAAATTATGATGATGATGTCGTCTCGACGGAGAGAACAACAACAAATAAAAATCATAATGACAATTATAGTCATAATAAAACAATACCAAAACAATGACAAAGTAATTATGTCATGCTTGCATACACACATACGTCATTATCCCTGTACAATCATACTATGCATGACAATTGATAGTTTCGACGATTACGGGCGCACTGAAAATTGAAAAATAGAAGAGAATAATAGAGATCGCTATGACATTGTAACGCTTAGTATTTGCGAGGCCTTAATTTATTGGCAAACGATTCTAAATATCAACCATAGAAATCTATTACGTTTACATGTCCGGTGGAGTGCGGCCGCATGGGTCGTTGTAGGGCAGCACAATTCTATGCAATGGTTTTATACTAATGCATTCCAATCCTAACTCCGCCACTGTTTGCACTCGGACAGTGCAAGTCCCAAGCCTGGATAAAGGAGGAGGGTGACGCCAATTTAAAGGTGGATGATTGTTATTATCACACTGTTATCACACAGTGTCTTTAAACTGAAACTATACTACCTGAAATTTCCAAATCGAACTTCATTTTTCATATCAATCAATCAATAAATCAATCAATCAGTCAATCAATATCGCTTTTATTGACTCCAATAACAGTAATTATTAACAGTACATACATACAACCATTGCCAGTATAATTTAAAAATAACTGGATGGAAAAACAAAATGTGTCAACTGGACAGTATATGTTGCTGATTAAGTTTAACCTTGAGGTGGGAGGCAACTGGGAAAGAAAAATCCCAACGGAACCGCATAAGTATTATCACCATGTTGACAAAACGAAGAAAATTTTATTAAATATTTGTCCGTACTGACTGGTTTGGACATGTCGATATAAGCTTTAGTCACGAGATGTGTAAACATGCACACCTTGCAAATTTGTCACCATCCAAACATTATGCATCTGCAATATGTAGCTGCTTACCTGTTGAAAGGTGTATCCTCACAAAAGTACCTTATTCCTGTTGACTTCTTTCCGCTTTGTTTACCATTGCATAAACCCAGGAATACTGTTGATATTATTAATCAAATGTTGCTAAAGAACGAAGAGTATATATTCCGTCATAAGTCTCTCTAGTTTTATTGGCCTCTGTCTGTCTGTCTGTCTGTCTGTCTGTCTCTCTCTCTCAGTAGCTTCTTAGGCCTCTTCACCTTTATGGGTCTCTTCAGATTAATGGACCTCTACGACTCTATAAAGGCCTGTCTCGGTTTATCGTCTTCGGTCTGTCTGTCTGTCAATTACTGCACACGTCTGTTTGATGTGAGAGGCCACTTCTGATCACCCAATGTTCAGATCCCACAGACAATCGGAAGGCACTTCATACGTAGACGCTAGGTCTCAAGCGGTGTATATCAACGCCCTATCACCAAACACAGTATACTTAGAGGTATATGAATGAGGTAGCCAACAATAGATAAGTGAACATACAGGTGGATAGACAGGTACTCTGTAAGCAGACACACATACTGACAAGCACATTGACGGACAGACAGACAGACAGACAGACAGACAGACAGACATGAGGAAAATAATCAATGAACGCGCTAATTAAAATTATGTCACCTTTGGATCTAAACATTGTAAGTATAGTAATAATAATTACTATGATATTTAGTGTTATCATCATCATCAT